>CAOLHI010004727.1:0-102129 GCA_948474755.1 Ctenosaura bakeri
GAAATTCATTCAGTTTTGTGCAGAGGAAAACCTTTGTGTTCGCCCCTACAGTATAGAATTATTTCCCCATTGAGATTAGTCAGCTTCTAGTGCTGAATGTTTCTGTTATGAAATAAAGACTTCTTTGTTTGTGCAGGCATTTTCTTGGTCATTTTTTTGATTCCTTAAAATTATCAGTCCCTAGTTTTCAAGAAATTTTTCTTTTATTATCTTTAGCAATTGGTTTTATTCTATCTGTTTTTATTGTGACCCACACTGATTTTTTAAAGGTGAAAAGCAGTACAAAACATTGCTAAACAGAAACATAAAGTGCTTAGAAGTCCCCTTCCCTTACTATTTAAAAATCTATTCAAAGTGGTGATTAGGAGCCCCCTCCTCTCACTTTTGTGTGTGTGGCAGTAATATCATCTTAATTGAGAGCACCTAAAGTTGCAAAGCTGAAAAAGTCTGCTTAGCTCCAGAGCACCCCCAGATGAGTAGACCAGAGCCTTGTGGTTCGGTTCTGAATATTTTAAGATTGATGTCAAATTTTCTTGTCTGTTGTCTTGGAAAAGTTGGAGGAAATTTGGAGAAGAACTCTGAGGCAAGGAGTTCAGTCTATTATGTAAACCGTGCAGATTATTAGATGTGACTCCTTGTTTTGTTTTTATAAAGGAAACATACATGATGTCCTTATGGATTCTCTCCAGAATGGTGGACAGAGCTCCAAAGTGCTTGTGGTTTTGGTAAACGTATGCCAGATATAACATCTTGAATCCAATAATATGTTGTTTGGTGTAGGCCCTTTGTTCTTTTTGGACTGGCTCAATTCATTGTTAACATGACTGTTCCCCATCCCTTTAGGGAACCAGTGCAAAACAGATGAGGTGTCTCCATCTAGACATTTCCAGTACTGTGCCTTATATAATTCAGTTGCTGTCAACAAAGGTATACATTTTTGTTGGGCAAGAAAAAAATCCCCCCACCTCCACCAGTTACAGTTTAGTAGAATTGTAGCAGAGAACTAGATAATATTACAGGTAAGGTGTGACTTAGAATTTTCTAGACCTAAGACTTGTTCTGGGAACCAGTTTGTAGCATATACCTACGTTAGTGATTCTCATACTTTTACCCCTGTGACCCCCTTTATATCTAAATGTGGATGTCATCTCCCCCACTCAGTGTCATAGCCAGTACGTCCAGTGGTGCAGCAGAATGGGAGCTACATTCCAACCCTATCTGAAGAGATGCCTTTTGCTTTAATAAGTGTGTTTTTTAAGGTGCCACAGAAAGTCTAGCTGGGTTCTTACTGCCACAAAATAACCCTATTCCTACTGTTTTTCAAATTGTGCTCCAGAATCCTTCACACATGGACACGAGCAGTAAATGTACTTTAGTTGGCACATGTGAATCTAATCTCAGGGGAATCATGAGAAGAAATGTCAAAAAGCTACAACAGGATCCAGAAACAGGGTCTCCCTCCTGTCAATAGATCTATGGGTGAAACTGAGCCCTAGAAGCTTAGGGAGGCCTCTCTCACTGCTGACACCTGCACCCCACTGTTTGCCCCCTCATTCGATCATGACTGTCTTAGGGAAGCAGGGAAGATCTTTGGCTGAGCCCTCTGAGGGTTGCTTTGGAGAAGGAAAGAACTGGCCCATTTCCATCTTATGCCCTAATTTCCTCCGTCTTGTGCCTCTCCTTTCCACCATTGAGTGTAACAAGCGTCAAACTTACACACAGCTTTTTGTTGCGCTGTTTTGCCTATTTGTGTCCTGCTGCTGTTATGTCATCTCATTCTACCGGTAGCTGGTATGGCAGCTGGAAAATGTCTTTGAGCAAGTTCTCCATGCTGCATAGCTACTGTGCATGCATGGGATGCTTGTGCATATATGCAGTAGCCCACGATAGGTTTCCTGGGTTATTTTTGCTTTCACTTGCGAAACAATGTCCCAATAGAATTGCTAACTGAGGGTGCACATTCAGTTGTGAGTATGCCCAGTCGCAGTGCTTGAAGCTTTTTGCCCTTAACTTTGCCTGTGCAAGAGAATGGATATTGTGCAGGGTAAATCTGCTTTTCACATTCGCTGTACTTGCAGGCTCAGTTTTCTTACATACCTGTTGAGCAATTACTGCCCTTCTCCTTAGGGTCGCATTCCACAGTTTGAGAGCCACTGGCCCACATGATCACCAGGCATGAAAGCGGCTTCTAGTCTTCCTTTATTTTTCCAGCCCTAACATCTTTCTTGTATACACATATGCTTATCTTCCACTGTGGTTAAGTACCATGTGCTCAAAATCATAAATGTGGTTTTTTGGACCGCATTTGGTAAACATGTATTGCTGAGTTGGTAGCCTAAATGTCTGCCCATTTGACTGCTTAGAAAAATCTGTCTCATTCTAAAAGTAGTTACGTGGGGGAAAATACGGAGAGGTTCTAAAAGAGTTGGCTGCCACAGGCCCTGTCAATTATTATAAAAATATATTCAGAGAAGGATGTGACACATACATATACACAAAACGTTCTGTATTTTGAATTAATAAGCCATTCAGTATTTAGTGGCAAAAATATCACACTGATCTTGAGAGAGAGAAAATGAGGTGAGGTTGCTGTTGCATGAACTGATACTGTCTGAGGGGCCTTCTTGGTCCATTCTCTTATGACACAACAGCATATGAAAATAAGCAAGTCATGGACTTGGTGCTGTCATCTACAGTAGCACTTGATGAGAAGAAATCATGCTTTGAATTTTCATCTTCATGTCAACCACAACATCCATTTTGATATGCTGGAGCACGGAATGACAGTTAGGTGACAATTTAGTCATTTCACAGTTGGAACAGGTTGGAGGGTACAATGGGGAGATGGAGTATGGAGACCCAGAGTGGTTTAAGCATTGGACTGTGGACCTGGAGACCAGGGTTTGATTTCTTGCTCAGCCATAAAAACCCACTGGGTGACCTTGGGTGTGTCACATACCCTCAGACCCAGAAAACCCAAGATAAGTTTGCCTTAAGGTTGTCATAAGTCAGAACAGCTTGAAGACGAACAACAACAAGGAGTTTACTAGTTCACTCCAAGTTTCACCATTTCTTCTGAATTTGTTGTCATTGTTCCTCAAATATACAATCTGTTGTTAGGGAAGCTCATACTAAAGATCTGAATACTTTCTTCCCATATTTATAGCTGCCAGTTTTGATTTTGTACAGTGAGACTGGATGATTATTCTAAAATAATTAAGTTAGGGCTGAGATTTAGCCCTCTAGACAATTTGGACAATAACTGACATAATGCCATACTATTGGGCATAATAGCAGAAGCTTCTAAAGTCCAAATCATATAGTAGGTCAGAGGTTCCCCATCACTTTAACGTTTCATTGTTTAGATGAGATCTCACCATGGCTCAGTGATCGGCCCAATCATTTATTTTAACTGTCTTTGGCAGGAGGTCCTACTCTATTTAGTTAGGTGAGTGGAACATCTGTCCCAAAATATAGAAAAGCTAGGACAAGAATTCTTGTCAGTAGCCATGCTGATGGCAGGATTCTCAGAGTTGTCCAAAAAAGTAAATTTTCAGGCTCTGAATCTGATGTAGTAGTGTCACTGCTGGTAAGTTATTCAGATGTTTCTTTGGGTCAGATATGAAGGTCCTTCTTAATGCTTTCTCATCTCAAGGCTGATTTTCCACTTCTGTTTTCCAAGAGATTTGAAGCTAGTACTGAACAGCCGTTCTCCCTTCAGTTAATGCCTTGATTGTTTGATTGTCATGGTACTCCTGTGTGAAATGGTGTGTGTTTGCAATGGACATCCTTTGAGAATGTCCACACTTACAAGAGGTATGTTCTCTCTCTCTCTCTCTGTATGCATTTTTTTTTTCAGTATTTCAAATCTCACCCCCATGTTATTTGAACATTCCTGTAGCTGCTTAAATGCATGAAAAATCCAAGAAAGATTAGCATATTTTCTCCTGTAACAATACCCTGCTGCCAAAAATAAAAGCAAAATATTTGCAGGAGAAGTATTTCTGCATGGTTCTCCGTGGTTTGTGTGTGTGTACGCGCATGTGTGTTTGTGTGCATGTGTAGAATCAGTCTGACCATCAGTAACTCTCAAATGTATTTCTTATCCCTGCTTATCTGAAAATCCTTACAAAGATGCAAGGGATCAAATTCTGTGTTTCATAGAGGTTTATTTAGAATTGAGCTGCAGATAGCATCTCCTTATTGCCTGATAGCAGGGGATATTCTGTTGTCCTAATGTGGAAATCATTTTCTCTTTGATCTACATTCCTTAACAGCTTAGCTGGTTTAAAGTTTTATTGGAAGAAAAGCATTCTCCCCCTATCCCATTATGGCATCTTTCTATGACAGTTAATCTAATTATTTTGTTACATGATTAGATTATTTGTGCTTTTGTGCCATTGTATGTCTGTATGCTAGGAGCCGTCTGATTTCCATCCCAGTTCCTAGTTTAGAGGCACAAGTTGACCATCTGGAGTTGTACATTTTAAAAAATCCCAGCAATGGCTCTACTTTGAATAAGTAGAAATGTTAGCCACATACATTTCTGTGGCCTTAAGATCTAATGTAAATTAAGGCCACCATATTTTGAAAAGCAAAAAAGAGGACACCTTTACTGACTGACTATTTCAGACTGCTGAGCACTATGATGAGTCTCACATACATACCCCTACTGGATAAGCTATGAGAGCCAGCATGGTGTAGTGGTTTGAGCATTTGACTACGACCCTAGAGACCAGGGTTCAATTCCCCACTCAGCCACGGAACTGACTGGGTGACCTTGGGTGTGTCACACGCACACAGCCCCCAGAAAACCCTGTGATAGGTTTGCCTTAGGGTCACTATAAATCAGAAATGACTTAAAGGCATACAACAACAACAACAACAACAACAACAACAAACTGGATAAGTTGTGATAACCGCTACTAGAAATATTTTTGAACTTCACTGTATTTAAATAACAATTCTGTCGTACCCTTTCCCCTTCCTCACCTCTTCTGATAGCTGCTTCACCTGCTCCACCAAGCCATTGCCCTTACATGGCTGGAGGCTCCTTTAGTGACCTCAGTCAGCTAGCTTGCCTTCCCGCTCTGGGTCTGTGCCTTCTCTACGCCCCCCCCCGACCCCAGTGTTCCTTTCTTTCTCTCTTTGTGAGCACTCCACTGGAAGGCCCACCTCTATCCCTTCTCCTAGCAAAGTCCTCAGTGAAGCTGGTGAGACAGTGATGAGGAGATGGTGTCAGTGGGCAGGAGGCAAAAGCAACAGCAGAAATTTTAAAAATCCCCCGACATTTTAAAAATATGTGCGGACAGAACTTTTAGGTCTGAAAAAGAGGGTGTGTCTGGGAAAAGAAGGATGTATGATAACCCTAATGTAAATAATCCCTCAAGCAGTCAGGTTGCATTTTAGCCATGTATTTGAATATAGTGGGATTGAGTTAGTAGATCTTGGTGAATTTTAGTCATCTTGTGGTATTAATTTTGTTAATATGCAGTGTATAAAATATGTGTAGACTTCTGTCATTAATAACTGTGAGGCAAAGCACAACAAATGGAAGTATCAAAATCTCTCTGGTTTATTTTTGCTCTTTGTTCTTGTATAGATTGGTATTCCATTGAGAGATGGTATCTGAAAACAGAATGTGCACCTGAGTATTCCAGAATAAATTTATTTAAAACCACAAATAATTATGTTTGAATTTCTACAAAAGCCATCTAGATATTATTAATATCCAAATTATGACTACCCAGGTGGAAAAAGGGTGTGTGATTGGCTGAAGCAAGCAGTGAAACAGAATCTAAAAGCATTTAGAGACCATTCCATTTATTGTTACAACGTGCTAACTTTGACAGCTCATTGTGGTGAGGACAATATATACTTTGTGCTTAAAAATAAATTCACTTTGTACCAAGAGAACCTCAATTCTGTGAGGTGCATAAATTATACATCTTAAGAAGATGGATTCTTCATTTGCATAATCTTATACTGCTTACTATAGGGGAGCAGCAGGGAAGTATAAACTATAGAAGGCTTAATTTAGTTGAGTTACTTATTACTTAAATTACTTAATTCAGCTTCCCTTCTCATTTATAACACTTTCCCAGGTACCATTCAGATTGCTTTCAAACTCACTTTAGCCATAAGGACTAGAAACCTGATTTATTTTAATGAAAGTGAAGGTTTTCAGGGTTCTTCTAGTGTGAGAGATAACGTGATTTAGTGGATAAAGTGTAATGTGGCCAAGAAACGTTTTGAGTGGTTTTGAGAACATAACACTGTCAAGATGAATCTCATAGCATATGTGCAAATACAGAATGGGATAACTTGATTGGTTGATTCTCCTGAGTTCGTTAGAGCAAGGATGGGGTACGAGTGTGAAAGATAATCACTCTTTTGCCCTTGTGCAGTGCTGTTATGGAATGTGCCAGTCCTTAGATAACAGATGACCGGTAACCATTTGCTATAACTTGATGCATGTTCTTATGAAAGTAAATCACATTTATTGAAATGCTAAGTAAATTTGTTTAGGATTACAAACAAGGAAGTATATGCTAAAACGTTAAATGGACAAGAGTTTTACTGTGTTATTTTTATATGAAAATTTATTCATTTGGAAGATCTTGGCCCTTCAGAAATTCAAAGGGGTATTTGAAATTTCCCAGCTCTTCTGATGCTTACTAAATTTTCCTACATCCATCTGCCCTACTGTAGAGTGACTGACCAATGTAAAGTAAATGTGAACAAATTCCAGCATAAGCCATCACAACTCCCTTTGTTAGCTTTCATTTTGTGATGTGAAAATCCATTCTGATTAGCGCTCATTAACTGAGATCTTTGGAGTTACCAAAATCAATTAGAAGCTGTTAGTCTCTGATTCCCTGGACTTGTGAGATGCAGGGCCCTCAGGCTCCATATTTCTACAACAACGCTAAAAGATATGAAATGTAAAGTGGGGTGAATATGTTTGGTCTGCATGCACGTACACAAACACACATGGGTTATGTGCAGCTTCCCTTCACATTGGCTAATGTGTCAATACTGTAAGCCCATAGTATAAAGTGGGAGTTGGCTCGATGGTTTGGCTGCAGTTTCTATTTCTGTTTCCCCAAAAGTCATTGTTACGTTACTTGTAGGAGTGGTAGCTTGTGCTTCTATGTCAGTAGGGCAGTGAATCCACACCAGGTTTTATTCTGGATGTTAGGCACTATCCAAGGTGCTGAAAACTATTCCAAAAATAGGTGCAACAGCTTGGATAGCGTCTTTAAAGTTCATAGTAAAACACAAAGTGGATTCACTTCTCCTGGGATGTAGAAGCCACTGATATAAAGATATTGTATCCTGTCCTTCCAGTTGGAAAAGAGGAAGACCATATTACAGGTGACTCCATTAAGGAAGGCATAGCCCCGAGTCTGCAAGACTTGACTAGGACTGTTGATAACTGGAGAACTGGAGGTTGCTCATTCTTAGGATTGCCATTTGTCAAAGCTGACTTAATAGCAATTAGCAACAACAATTTCTGTCCTTTGGTGATTTTAATTGCCTGTTCCTTCTGCTGTTTCTTGTAAGTGACAGCTTACTACCCTGGTGGTGCAGTGGTTAAATGCTGGTACTGCAGCCACAAGGTTGGGAGTTCTATCCTGCTGGGCTCCAGGTTGAGTCAACTGGACTCCATCCAGCCTTCCATCCAAATGCCTTTGGCATTGAATGACTGGATATTGCATGTTGTGGGTCTGCAAAGCTATACTTCAGCTTTTAACCTTGGCAGGGAGGGTGCATGTTTTTAAGGGATCTAATGTAGTCTCCTGATTTAGCTTTCTCCAGCTCTTCTCCATCTCTTTGCTTGCTTGCCTGCCAAATGCTGCTAAGTGACAGGGATGGAAAGAATATTCAAAATATTCAAAAATTGTCAAAAACATGTTTTTCAGGGGTTAGGAAATTCTGGTGAGAATGCTGCTGGGCTGAAAAGAATCTTTCAGTTCAGGATTTATTGTGTGCAAAATTTGCATGTGATTGTTTTACATAAAGCACAATCTTTTCTGCAGAGGAAACAGCATTTCCTGTTCAGAAAATGCTTCTATGCAGAAATATTATTTTCTGTGCAGAAGAAGCTGTTTCCTGCACATAAAATGCACTGATTGGGGACTTATTATGTGGAAAATATGCATGGAGTTGAATTGCACAGAAATAAAGGATTTTTTTTCATAGAAAATAGCACTTTTAGTGCAGAAAATAGTGTTGCTGTACTGTTTCCCACACAAAACAACCATGTGCAAATTTTTTTGCAGAAAAAGTAATGAATTGTAAAAGGGTTTCAAAACCTGTGGCTTTCAAAGACAGTCACACAGCAGGAAGAAAACTGGTAAAATCATTTGTTGCTTCCTTCAAGAACATTAGTAAAGAATTACATCTCTACTAAGCAATGTTGCCTGGCTGCCCAGTGTCCACAGTAGTGGCCTTTGATGCAGTATTGGTTTCCCTAACTGCTGCTCTTTAACTGGGTGTTCTTTGGTTGAGTTCTTCAAAGGTAAAGCTTGAGAATGCTTTAGGGGTCCTGGAATATGACTCCTGTATTGAAGTGACAGTGCTAGGGTAAAGTCAGCATGCTGAGACTGAGCGCCCAAAATCCAAAAATTGTATTTAGTTTTCTAGAGAGAGAAAAAACAAATTTTAAAGATGCTGAGTGCAAAAACCCATGAAGCTATCTATCTGTAGTTTGGAAGGGCTAATCCACTCTTTAAAGTCTGTCGTGTCTCCGCATTTCATTCGGACATATAAAAACAATATACCAGTAGCCATCTTGGTTTCCAGTGTGCATGCCAATAGGAGGATTGACTATGTGAATGTCTAAATCTTGATTCAGATTCAGGGTTCATATCAGATTGAATCAGGTCTAGAATTATCTGATGACAGGACCTGAATCTGGGTCACTGATTTGGGCTTTGAACAAAATCCATGGCCCTTTGCACAGTGCTTGGTTTATACAGATCATGCTAGTAGATGCCTCATGGGGTGCAATAAGTAATGGACTCTTCCCAGAACTTGGACAGGTTCCTTTTTGAAACTCCCAGCATCCCCCACCCAGGGTGATCACTGGCTGGGAATTTGGGAAGGCATAGTCCAAAATGTAATTTTCCCAATCTCTAGTTCCTTTACCATCTCAGTCACGGTCTTGCACCTGGTTCCAGTTAGAGTTCTGTGGGGTTCCTGTAAAAAGCAAAGTAAAACATGAGAATTGTGGAGTCTTCCAGCACTTTTATGACTGTTGCTTTGTTCATTTTAAGGGCAAGCCATTCAATGAAATAGTTTGCCTCTGTCTAAGAATTATTTCGTGTGTGAGAGTGTGCGCGTGTGCTAATTCGATTTGAAATTATCTAGATAACTTAGATTTATCTAGATAAATCTTGATATATCTTCCTGAATTTCTCTACAGAAAAATTTCTTGTGAATAACTAAAAATTTAAGTATTTAATGATATTTAAGGATCTCATGTAATTTTGTGGGAGGATCTTTACATACTTGTAATAATGTAATAATATGGGGATAGACAGTTTGTTGCCTCCTCTCAGATGTTGTTAGACTACAGATGCCAATATTGCTCACTATTGGCTATGCTGATTAGGGATGATGGGAGTTGTAGTCCAGCAACTTCAGGAGTGCCACAGATTGGCCACAGATTGTTCATGTCTGTATTAGAGGATAGATATAATGGCATCCCGAATAAATTTCTCCCAATTCTTAAGCCAGAAATGGTGAAATTTGGGGCACTCAGATGTTGGATTGCAGTTCCTATCAGTCCATCCTGTTGTCTGCACTGATGGTGGCTGGTGGGAGCTCCATATGTTCCCCGCCTTTGCAGTATGCATTTCTGACGTTGTTATCTAAAACAACACATTCTTATTGCTGATGCATTCCCCAGCACCCCCTCCAGCTGACATGGCCAAGGCACTAACACTTTCCTTGTGTTCTGTTCTCTAGCTCACAGTTAATGAAGCAGCCGCTCAGTTGTGTGTAAAGGATAATGCACTGTTGACCCGGAGGGATGAGCTCTTTGCGCTGGCACGGCAAATCTCTCGAGAAGTTACATACAAGTACACTTACCGAACCACCAAGTAAGCTATTTCTTTGTTTTAAGCAACAGACTTCTTTTAATGGAGTTTATTGTTAATTGTATGAAGTCTGTTCTGTGCAGTTGGGGCCTGATTCATACATATGACTAACTGTAGGTGTGGTAGAGAAATGTGAAAGTTTATGCCTTTCCCACAACACCTTTGATGCTACACCTGTGACAGAGTTATGCGTAGGCATGTGCCATGCAACTCTTTGTTGAGGGGGAAAGGCTGCGTGATTTATCTGTGCATGTAACTGCATCGTACATTATGTGGGTATGTGTTGGGAACATGGAAATACACTCTCCTCCCTTTCACTGATAGTGTAGCAGAGTATATGTGGCTTCACTTCAAAAAATCAGTTCAAAGAGAAATTAAAAATCTCTTTCCTACCTGCCATGCACTGTACAGGGAAGTTTTACATGATGGAACAAACATACAAACTTTTTCTTGCTCCCGAAGTCTCAAAATGATGAAATTGAACCCCATACTTCTGCTGATCATGCAATTCAGGTTCAAGAAGCTCATTTAAGAAACTATTTTAAAATTGAGTTCAATGTGTTTGTCTTTTATGGGAAAGGATTTTTAGAGATATTTTTAATGAAGATAGTATATACCATCTAGTGTAAAAAATGTGTTTTCATTTCTTAGGTCTAAGTGTGGAGAAAGAGAGGAGCTGTCACCAAAGAGAATTAAGATAGAGGTACCGTACTTGTTCTGTGTGTTTATAATTGCTAAAATCAACTTGCAAAAGCCAAAGAAAATTATTAAGGCATAATTTAGAGAATGGATATGTATTGCTGAATTCCCCAACTTAAATCCATTGAAATGGAATGCATTCTGAATTAAAGGTGATCAAGCTTATCTGAGACCCTGCAGAAGCCAGTTAGGCATGAGGAACCATGAGATGAGGAAACATAGGGTTGGATATTTAGAGGAAAATCTTACCCAGCATCTGGATGAAATAGATAATATAGTCAGCCCTCCACATTTGTGGGTTTCACCTTTGCAGATTTGATTGTTCATGGATTATTTGCTGTTACCTCCACTGCTGCCCTATGCCGTTTTTAATAGGGACTGCAAGCCTCATGAGACTGAGAAGCTGCAAACAAAGCTTGTAAGTCCCTATTAAAAATGGTATGGGGCAGCAGTGGAGGTCGCAGTAAGCCCCACCAGCCACCCAGTTCTGCCTTGTGAAGGAACTCTGATGCCTCAAAGGAATCCATGGTGGGCTGAATGTAGTGATCATATTTCTTTTGTGTGTTAAATTTGGTTTGTGAGGACTTAGAGTTATTCATGGTTTTTCCACTTTCACGGGGGGGTCCTGCGCCCCTAATCCTAGCAAATGTGGAAGGATGACTGTACATGTTTACAGAATGCATATGCACACACACATGTGTCACAAACATAACAATTTGTTTTGTAAGTAATGGTTGTTTTTTTTCCATTTCATGTATTGGAACATAGATACAGGTCTTCTGCTTTCATTTAGAAGCAATAACAGTTACATTTACACAGACATATCTTTACTGTAACGAATGGGGGAAAAATTGGAGATTATGGGATTCCTTTTGCTCAAAAGGATTGCTAGACTGCAGTTACCATCCAAGAAAAGGAAAAGATTTCCTAACTTTGTTTTATTGCAAATATTAAATCCAAACAATATTTCAACATGAGATTTGGAGACAAAATATCAAGTTGAATATAAATACTTCACTTTCAAACATTGGGTTCATTGTGTTGGATGCCTTTTTTCCTGTATTGAGAGAAGGGCAATATGTAAATTAAATAATGAATGAAATAATTTTGTTAGGAATGACATTGGCCTAATTGGTGCTTCATCAGATACTTTTATTGTCATAAAGATCCTATTCAGCTTCTGTCTAGGTAATGGAAATTAGTGCTTTGTTGCATTAGTCTGATTCAAACATAGTTTCCTGAATTTTCATTCAGCTGTTATACGTTGTTATCCTTGCTAAGTTTGTTAGAGACGCTGGACTCAGTAGTGATACTCTACATGCCAACCTTGGCTGTGTTCACACTAAGCCAAAGTGTGGATAAGAGGCATGTGGGTTCAGAGAACCCATTTCTCAGACACTATTTCTTCCTTTATGCCAGCAGAGAAGTTAACGAGGGAGCCACAATAATCCTTAGCTTCCTATTATGTGCGTACTGGAAATTATGCTAATTTCTTCTCAACAAGCCCAGAACTGTAAGCCAGTTTTAATGGATGGTTCATTAAGCCAGAAATTTTTGGCTTAGCATTATGTATAAGTGCAACAATTAAACTAAATTAAATTAATTAAATAGTGATTTGATGATGTGACTTAAACATATGTGGTTTTGTTTTGTTTATATGGATGAAACAGCTTTGTTTTGTTCTTCCTCCCAAATCACTTAGTGAATTCTATTTCATTTTTCAAATCTTTCTAAATTGTTGGAAACAACTCATAGAAAATATCTGTTTCCACTGTTGGGGAGGGAGATACATGTCTGCCTGATGGACTCTGTTGGCAAAAACTTTGTTGGCACCAATTTCCTGATCCTCCGAACAAGTTCCTCACCTCCTCTACAAAATAATGACTAAGAAATTGCAAACATGCATTATTTCTTCAGTATTTTTTTTCCTCTGGATGGCCGTCCAAGTGGAAGTTTTTATTTAAGGATCTTAATTAGGAATTTAGTAGTGGTACTTATTTAGTGAGAAGCCAGCATGGTATAATGGTTTGAGTGTTGGACTATGACTCTGGAGACCAGCATTTGATTCCCCGCTTGGCCATGGAAACCCACTGGGTGTCCTTGGGTGTATCACACAGTCTCGGCCCCAGAAAACCCTGTGGTAGGTTCATCTTAGGGTCTGCCATAAGTCAGAAACACCTTGAAGGCACTTGATATTTATTTTGTGGGGCAACAACAACAGACTTCACATATTGTGGTAGAGATTTTTTTCTCATGTCAAAATCTCACAAGACTGTGGGATTAGAAGGGACCGAGTGTCTAGCCCATGAGAGAGCAGACTCATTGGTGGAGCTTGGAGTGTGCAGAAGTGGGGCGGAAGACGGAGGGGTGGGGGCATGGCTATGGTGAGCGGAGGGTGGCTACAGCAGGGTGGGGGCTTGGCTAAAGCAGGGCAAGGGGGAGGGCAAGCAAGGGGCCTATAAAATGCTGCCAGGGCGCACTGCCCCTATCGCCCCCCATCCCTACACAACTAGGCAGACTTCAGGCTTGTCCTATCTGGTTTGTTTTTTCCTAGGCCCTTTCCGCAGCTTACCTTCTCACGCTGCTGGAATGTGGGCCTTGTGTGAAAAGCTTGGGCAGGCAGGCTTTCGCTAGCCTCCTGCTTCTCTGCTGCTTGGGCTCTGCAGCTCCTTCCTGTTTGCCCGAGAGTCCCGCCCACGCCCTGCCCCTTCCTTCCTCAGTGCAGCCTGGGAGTTGTAGGCTGCACTGAGGAGAGGACGTGCAACAGGCCCGGCTCCAGAGGCTCCGCACTGCAGGTGAGTGCGGCCCAGGCCCGTGAGCCTTGCGCAAGTGCAGCTTATTTTCGGCTAAAAGCCGAAAATAAGAAAATGCGTATTTGCTGTGCTTGTGGGCCTTGAGCGTGGCAGAAATGGGAGTGCATCATGCAGACCACTCCTGACATTTATGCGACACTCAAGGGGCCCTTTCGCTTCTAAACTGCCATGCAAAAAGGGCCCTAGAATATTGAGCTCTACCAGCCAAAGCCTAATTGGTGGTGGTAATGATGAATCTGTTATTTCCTTCACACTGTGAGCCTTATACTGAGAGAGACGTTTGCATGTTCGTTTTCATAAGCCTGGGATTCTAACACATCATTCCAAAACTAACCAGCAGAGCTGAACAAGGAACTGCCCAAAGCCAACCAATTATTAATCCTATTTTACAGATGAGGAACACTGAGCCCAACGCATAAGCAATTTGTAGTAGCTCAGGCATGCCACAATTTTTTTTAATTCCCTTGTTCTTGTCAAAGTCAGAAACCATTGGAGATTTGTTTAAAAACAGCTGTAACTCTACCAGCATCTCTGGACCTACATTCTGCCAGCCCCTAAATTAGATATTGTGAGTTGCCACACATTAAAGTATCCCTGGCAGATATTTTAAACTTATTTGACATTTTTGAAGGAACGAGACAGCGCAGCCTCTCTGAGCAATGAATTCTGTTGCTCGGCTGGTTTTATAAGCTAGGGTTTCATATGAGCATATTTGATGGTTTATTCAGATGAACTGAGACTTCTCAAGTCCCCCAGCTCTTTGAATAGCAGAGCTCATTCTATATCATAATTTGCCTTCAAAATCTCTCTCTCTCTCTGAAAGTGTTTGTCTGTGGCTGGAACAGCTGTTCTCTAAAACTGCACATCAAAAATTCTTCTTGGGTTCATAGAATGCATTGCACATTATTTTGCCTGCTGTGCAAAGGGCTTCCTAATATTTAACCCAAATCTGTTTCCCTAGAGTTTTCATAGCCTTTCTTTTTGATCCTTTCCTTACCATATAGGAAAAATGACTCATGGGCCTGAAGGGAAAATTTTACCAGTCCATTATAGACGCTGAGCAAGAATCCCCAAGTCAATGCGTTGTCAGAGGGCTTGAGTGTGAATTGTCTCAGCTAAGAGGAAAGCTTCTACTAATCCTCTTCCCCCAGTTCCACAGAGAGGAACTAATTGTATTGTTTAGCAGTTGCCTGCAAGGGGCGCAATGGGGGGAAGGGGAGAAAGGAGTCAGCAACATGTAATGAACCAGATTCTTTATGTAATGGGACTTCCAGGAATTTCAAATGAGATTTTGGGGAATGGCTTTCTAGAAATAAGGAGGGGGGAGAAGTAAAATAGGGTACAGGCATATCTCAGTTAGAAAAGCCTCTGACAGTGAAGCTGCTTTTTACAATAGTTTTCATGTCCTGCCAGCCTCTGTCCTCCTTCTTATCGTCTGCTTAGCTGGAAGTTTTTTAAAGCAACATCAGCATTCAGAGGATGGGAAAGAAGGACTAGATAGCAATAGCATGTAGCAATAGCATGTGTATTTCTATACCACTTATCAGCTAAGTGCTCTCTAAACAGTTTATCATGTGTTAGCTAATTGCCCCCAACAAGCTGGGTACTCATTTTACTGACCTGTGGAAGGATGGAAGGCTGAGTCAACCTGGAGCCCGGCCAGATTGAACCTTGTGGCTGCAGTAATGGCATTTAACCACTGCACCACCAGGTTTGGTGTGAGGTGGCAGCAGCATGTTTGCAGTATAGAAGTGCATAAAAAGAAAAAGGAAGGGAGAAAAGGGGAGGAAAAAAAAGAAAAAATTGCAGCACTTTTAAGACTAACTGGTTTTAATTTTTGCATGAGCTTTCATGGTTGTAAAGCTCCCCTCTGTGGGTGCAGTACTGAGTGGCCCTAAGTTTTCAAAGAGCTGTGTAAGGTTATGGTCTTTCAGATCTTTACAGTGGTCACTTAGTGCTGATATGTTAAAGCAATAAATCTGCTTACCAACCATCATCTTCCCAGGTTCAAAACTCTCTCTGGGAAGATTCTCTTTGTTATATGGGCAGTAGCAAGGACTCTTGCATTAATATGTGTAGTGTGCCATGAAGTCATTGTCTTTGTTCATACCTTTGCTAATGGATTGGAGTTTGTGATTAAATTCAACTCAGTAGTTCCTAGTCTTCCTTTGTAGTTTCCTTGTTCAGGGACTGCAACCTGTACATCATTTCTTACGTGTCCAGGAAGGTTGAAAGCTCTGCAACTGGTTTCTAATGTGAGATTTGTATCCATTAATCTTCTTGTGTAGAGACTATCTTGTTTGTCCAATGTAGAGTGCAGAGGGGCATTGCTGGCACAGGATGGTATATATCACATTGGTTGAAGAGCAAATGATATTGTGAGTGATGTTGTTGGCCCAGAGTGGATGTTGGGAACTGAGTTGGCATATGGGTTTGTGACAGGGGCTTGTCCTTGTATTACTCTGTTATATATCCTGTTGTAAGTGAGTAGTTGTTTAAGATTTAGGTTCTGTCTGTAGGCCAATAAAAGCTTGCCTCCCAGAGTTTGTGAGGGAGCTATGTTATTGGTTGTTGCTCATTGATGATGTGTTTGAGTGGTCTCAGTTGGGCACTGTAGGTGACCATGAGGGGTGTTCTGTCATTTTGTGGCTTTGGCTTCTCTTGTAGTAAGTAGTTCCTGAATATTAATCTTGTCTTGTCAATTTTTTTTCCCTTTACATCCTTAGCCGAGTATTGTAGAGCCTCTGTCTTGTGTCCTGCCTACAACAGGCAAGTAAACAGCAGCTGCCTCCAGAATCTCTTGCTGAGCATGAATGAATAGTAAAATAAAGGAGAGAGCAGATCATCTTGCCTTAGCTGCCTAGACTAGGCATAAGGTTTGGGGATTCTTGTAAACTTTTAACCACCATCAGGAATTTCAACAAGGGATAAAAGGATGCACTTAACTCTAAAATTCTGTTTCTTCTCTTGCTCAAAATCTTTGTATGTAGAGAATGAGAGAGAGAGAGAGAGAATATGAATAAATTCATGAATGAAAGATTATACTGAAAGCAATATAGAAGGAAAAAGTAGTTAGTTTTGTGTTTGTTTTTGATTAGTTTGTGTAGCATTTAGATATTCTGGGGTAAGAATGTAACTTTTATCCATCTTTCCTTGATATGTAGAAATCTCATCTGTGTCCTGGATAAATGGGAACTGAGGAGTAGAATGGGCAGGGTCTCTACAAACCCACCACTGTTACTGCCATAGCAGCTCTTTACCCTTCCACCATATCAGTGGATGTGAAAAAGACTGCTGTTCTGATCTTTTGAGGCTTTTAATACCTTTTTTCCACAGGTGGAATAATTTTCTGTATGAGAAGAGATCCTCTCTTTGGCTTTTTCTTTCTCTCTCTCTCATGTGTCAAGACTGAGGTGCCTCAGCAAACCTATAAGACTGCCTTTTCGCTGCTAGCCAGGGTTTTAAATCTTGCCTCTGCAGGAGCAATGGGTTCTGCAAAAGGGATACAAAGGGAAGGGTGGGGGAATCACAAATTACATCCAATTACCTGTGAAAGCCTTTTGCTTCCCCCCATACAACCTCCTCGTTTTGTTGATGGAGTGGGTGGGTAAACCGTGGGAGGAAATCATACAGAGAGAGGGGGGAGGTGGAAATCCAGTAAAATGACAAGCTTTGGGAGCAGAGTGAGTGGGAGAAGGAATGCAGTGAACTCTCGTTAGACTCGGATTTGGGTGTAATTATTAATGAGCTAAACTGTGAGGACCTGAAAAGCATTCTAATGCATTTTGTAAAAAGAGCAAAATTATAGATAGGAGTTGCCACTCTTCCTCTATGCAGCTGCCTTGTGTTTTGGGCGGGGGGAATGTTAACTGTGGATGCACTGTGGATGTCCACCTTTTTTGGTCACTGGCACCAATACCAAATGAAGCTGTGAGCCCAGCAAGTCACTGGTAGTTTCTTTGAGGTGCCTACTCTCCTCAGCAGCATTATATGCCTATCAGTGATGTGTAAAAATATGTCTTTTTTCAAATGTATTGCTGACAGCTAAGAGGAGGAATTGAAATGTGTGTGTGTGTGTGTGTTGAGGCTGGGGAACTTTGCAGCCTTGCCCTCCTATGGACTAGCCGCACAAAAGTCTCATGCAAATGAATGGCAGCCCTTGCAGAGGTGGAAGGAAAACTGATGCAGAGTGCCAAGCTTAAAAGGCTCAGTGGGAGTATTGAGACCTACAGGGAAATTGATGAGGTGGGTGGGGGGAAAGAGACTAAGAGTTAATGTCAGGACTGGGTAGGGTGGGAGAAAAGGAAAGCGAGGGTATCTGCCTGCCCACGCTGCTTCCAAGCAAGGTTGAGAAGAGAGAGTATGGGATTTCTTTCTCTCCCTGAAGATCAAAAGAACAGAAGCATTGCAATCTGGTGTTCGTGTAGGAGGAGTGTTGGTGGAGGGGAAGAAAGTGCCTGTGGGACTGGGAACATCTGCTCTGAGAAATTGCTTTAAGACCAGCCAAGTTGCAGAGAAGCAGTGTGAGCGAGTGTGTGTTTTCACAGAGCAGACCACAAGCAGCAATGGGGCGGAAGGAATGTTTGGCTGGAGGAAGCGCTGTATCCCCTGCTTACCCCTGTTCCGGTGCCATTCATGTATTTTCATTCCACTTACCATTACAGGGGGGAAAAAACAATTTGTGCTTTGGCTCATTCTCCCGCTTGGACAAGATGAAAGCATGTTACTTGTTACCAGTAGTTAAGACCTGCAGTAAATGTATTTCTGGAGGATAAGCTAAGGCACCCTTGTGGCCCTGACCCCTCCACCACTGACTCCCGCAATTTTGTTGTCAACCCAACCCCACCCTACAAATGTCCAGCTGAAAATACATGATTCACTTTAAAGAGGGTTTTATGTCCCTTCCTCACATGAAGAGAGCAGAAAATAGGGGAGTGACTTCTAGATCTCATAAAATCACTTCTGGGTCAGCAAAAATGTTGACAGCAAGGCCCACGAGGGATTAAGAGGACCCAGAATTGGTCCTCTGACACTCAGAGCGTAGTTACCCAAACTGAAGTGAAAGAGTGGCTTTTGCATCATCCCCTTTTGACGGGAATATATAGATAGTTTAAAGGCTGTGGAGAATCTCACCTTTATCTTCTTTCTCATTCATCTTCCTTCATCCCTGACTTTCTTAAAAAAAAAAACTTTATAAAAGCCAGATGTAAAATAATTTAAGCAGACCAGAAACCAGCAGTCAGAGAACTAGGTAGTTTGTTCAGATCATTGTGTGAAATGTAGCCCTGCCAGCCAGTTTCCTGGCCCTTGCTACTTTGAGTTTCTGGGCCTCAGTACTATACATACAGAACAAAATTTAGAGGTTGCAGAACTTTGCAGAATTCTCCCTTTGTGTCCCACTCTTAAAGTTACAGCAGCCTTCAGAAATTAGTTCTAGCAACTCCCTTCTTTTAGTTCCCAATCTGCCAAATGGCCCCTCCCTGTGCCAGTTTATTTATTCCTTGCTAATGGCACACTGCCTCTCTTGTCTCCAGGCCCAGATATAAGTTTTTTGCTTCTTCCTTGATGTATCCGTCACTCCCTCTTTCTTCAACTCTGTCGCAGCCACCCTTGTATTTTGCAGGTCTCTTCCTAATTCCCCCATCATTGAGGTTGCAAGAGTGAAAAAGGGAGAGGGCTCCTGTAAGTATCAGCAGGTGTTGCTTATTAACTGACTGCATGACAGGCAACACTTGCTGAAACTCCTTCTTCTACACAACCATTAAAGATTCAAGAGCCCTCTTCAGTTTTCAGTCTGGCAACCCTATCCACTACACTTAGGTCTACCTCCTCATTTATCCCATTTTTGTGTCAGACTCCTGTCTTTCCCCTCTATACAATGTGATCCTTCCTCTGCTTGTGTATTTTTGAGGTTCCTTTCTGTATTAGCTTACTAGACTTTCCCTTTCTGCCATCTCTAAGCCACACTTTGGAGTGTAGCCATCCTCAAAACTGGCTTTTGGTGTTAGTTTCCCAGTCAAAGAACAACAGTGATTTGTGGGCTTCATGATCTTCCTTTTTGTTTTTTGGTACTTCTGGGTGCTTCCAACATAGAACAAAAACACAATAGCTGTTTGGAAGAATCTGTTCAATAATGCTGGAATGTATTTATCTACTTACTTTCAGTCCTAATGTATTAACTTGCAGAAGACAACTCTTATGAATATGGAAGCTTGAAATTACTTTTCCTTAAACGTGATTTCTCTAGAACATATTCATTTTTTTTGGCCTTCAGAAATCCTCTTTTATATGTACAACTGATTAATTTTAGAACCCTCATATGGAAAACTATTTCTCTAGCTTCTTCTGCAACAGGAATGGGCAAAGTGTGGCCTCACCTCTCATGTGGCCTCTAGGGCTGTTTTTGTGGTGTCCCAAGGCCCCCAAGGGTCAAAAAATTTATTCTATCAAAAGCATTTTTGGCCCCAAATTCCATCTAGGGAGTGTGGGGAACACTTTCTTCCCCCTTGGGCCTTTTTATGTACAAGAGCACCCTTTTACAGAAAGGAAGTAATCAGGAAGTGACTTCTGATCACTTTGTTTTGTTAAAAATGTCCTCTCCTGGGACTAAAATGGCCCAGAAAAGGCCTAGAACATTGAGAGAATGCACCCTATATCCTCTAGAGGAAATTTAAGTACATTTAGGGGCATTTTTTTTTTTGCAGTGGGGCATGATGGGAGAAGTGCAGCCCTCCACAGTCTCCTGGGGGCTAATTCAACTCCCTTAGCTCCCCCACAGTTGCCCACCCCTGTTCTACCACCATTAGCTGTAGTGTTGACGATTTAAGAATCTTTTCTTTCCATTTTTCTTTTTTTTTTTAGTAATGGCTGTTTTTCTCCCCTTTGAACATTCACAGGATGGTTTTCCTGATTTCCAGGATGCAGTCCAGAGTTTCTATCAACAGGATTCAGTCAAAATTCAGCAGGCATTGTCAAAAGGCAAGTGTGAAGACCTGACTGCACTTGGTTCACAGGTAAATGAATTCCATGTCACAGTACAGAACTTTTTCTTCCCATATGTGTTTGTTCCAGGACCACTGTACTTCTGTCCTCATGGGACATTCTGTCCCAATCCTGCAGTTTTAAGAGGTTTCTGTGACCTGGCTGTGATGGTATCAGTTCAAATGTAGGTGTCTGACTCATGGCCTGTTTTTTGTTTGTTTTTAAGCTTTCTTTCATTCATGGTAGGCAAAAGGAGGTTTTAACTGTGGGGAAAATATAGTGTCCAGCCTGAAGCAAGGAAAATGTTTCAGTGCCAGCTGCCTCTTGTTGCATTACATTTGACAGGGGTAAGAAAGGAAATAAAATAGCAGGCTTTGGAGTTGCACATTCTAATAAAAAGCAACTCAATACGTTCTTTTAAAATCTCTAAACCAATTCAGAATTTAATTACTTATTGATACTGAATAATGATGAGTGTTAAAACTTTTGGCAAGCACATACTACATTATGGGCAAATGATGCTGCAGTTTGAATATCATTTTCATTAAAACAGTTTGAGGAAAAGTGTACTTTGACTTTGTATGCTTTGTTTTGGAAAAAATATAAAATATAAAAATATTGAAGACAAGCTTTCAAAAACCACCCATCTGACATCTTGCCCCATATTTATTCTGCCTTTTTGCATATCACAGATGAACAGTAGTCCAGAATTCCATTCCCCATACTTAGCTTGGCAGATGTTCCATTGGCCCTTTGGTAAAAGTGACAAAATGAGCCCCACCTTCCCACCAAGTAGCAATAGTGACTTGCGTACACTGAGTCTAGGGCTAACTTCAGGTAAATCAGCAAATATCTCTACAGTAGCCAGTTATATGAAAATAAGAAATTCTGCTGTACTGAGTCAGATTATCACTTCAAGTAGTTTAATATTGGCTATTTGGACTGGCAACACACTTCTAAAGTCTCTGGTGAAGAGCTTTTTAAGATTCCTTCCTCTGCCTTTTTTTTTTTTTACCCCAAAGGTGAGAAACTTGTGGGTTACATGAAGGCACCAAGACTGCCTTCATGGACCCCCAGAAACACATGTTGCTGAAATTTCATGGCAAATCACATTGCCAAATTTAAGCAATTAGTCAGGGGAAAAATCCATTTAAAGCAAATGCTTTATATGAAAGGAATAGGGTACACTGCCCCAGTGGGTCTTGGGACAGTGAAATTTGCCCACCCTTGCTTTCACAGCTTCAGATATTGTGATCTGAGCCTAAATAATTTTGGTTTCATAGATCAGGAATGAGTGCTCTGTCTCCCTTTCTCTCTTCTCTGTACTGTTGCACCAGAATGAGAGTCCCTTAGCCACAGAACATCCCTTGTGAGTAGGCAGAAGGCTCTTGGGGTGGCTCTTTGGGTTTGCTCACACCCCTGCCTCCCCTTTCTCTCTGAGCAAATGGAGTAATGAGTAAAAGTGGAGTGAACTTGTTCAGTGCCAAGCATTTCCTTCCTTCTCCCTGGGGAAGCACACCCTATATATTTGAATGATCAAAGCACTAACAAGGATTAACAAAGAGATACAGAAAGGCCATATTTTATTCTAAGACAAAATATTATCTCAGGCTAGTAAGGTCTCATACAGCTTGGAGAATTCCTCCACGTTCAATGTACCGTTACAAAGCAAACTAATTATCAGTACATTCAGAACCAATAACTAGCCAGGGAAAGGAACATAAACTTCCCTAATACATATCACTAGACACTCCACTCTGTTCACAACAGGATGCCCATATTGAGTCCTGGCTGGTCCAGCCATCTCAGGCAAAGCGGAGGTTGAGCCCTGGTGGTGCAGTGGTTAAATGCTAGTACTGCAGCCACAAGATTGTGAGTTCGATCCTGCCGGGCTCCAGGTTGACTCAGCCTTCCATCCTTCTGCAGGTCAGTAAAATGAGTACTCAGCTTGTTGGGGGCAATTAGCTAACACATTGTAAACCGCTTAGAGAGCACTTAGCTGATAAGCAGTATAGAAATACACGTGCTATTGCTATTGAGGGCAGGTGTCTCTGCAGCCACTGAGCTTTTTCATCCCCTAAGGCACAACACCAGCTCCCTCTGCCAGCTTGCATGCACACACATAGGGGTGCTGTTTGTTTGTTTTTTAAAAAAACAATTCTTCAAAGGTTTCAGGCTCTGAACACACTGCCCCTCACAACTAATAGAGCAAAACCTCTCTGGTGACCCAGTGCCTTACTGCCCTCTAACTCTTTGCATTAAACCTTTGCTAACTTGGTACTCAGTAACTTATCTCTTTCCAGACAAGTACATCTCAGAGAACAGCTTGTGATTAAGGATAAAGGCAAGGGTCCACTATCGCAGAGCTGCCCTTTGGCTCTTGGCACAAATGCTTCATTATTTGTCCCACCCTGAACCGGGGGCTGCTTAGTGCATTTAATTTCTTTGCTGCTCTGAGAGCCCCCTTTAGGGTCAAAGAATGGAATATAAACACATGAAATGAATAAGCAACATAGCTGTAAAAAAATGATAGAACTGTGTGTCTTCCCTAAGGGCACAGTTTTGAAATACATATCTTTTGCACATGCACCAAAAAAAAAAAATTCCCATGACAAATGTTTCTCACCGCCTGCAGTAGGAGTGGGTCATGTTGACCTACTGTGGGTGTTCCCTCTCAGACAATGTTGTTGCAGCTTTACCTTCATGCTGTGTAGGCGACTGAGGATTTTAATTTTGCAAGAAGGAGGGTGGATATTCATCCAGTAGAACAAATAAGGTCTGTGGACATTTGGTTTGCAGCATGTGTGCATAACTCCTAGGCAGCTGCCCTTTACTTGTCCTGTTTTCCGTCCTTCATTTCTGCACTGTAGTAAGTAGGCACAAAATCTTAAAGATGTGAAGAAGAATGCACAAGCTGGCTTGGGATGATGACATAATCATAGTTCTATAACACTTTTTAGATGTTTGAACACTTCAGGCAAAGTAATGTTTGGTGTCCTTCCAACACATTTTGTCACAGATGTAATAATAGGGTCATTTTGCATAAGACAAAGGTAGACCTGGTAGTAGATCAGCTGGTTCTGGTTTTCTGGCAAGTATGTCACTATGATGTACATACTTGCAAGAATGCCATTATCACATTCATGCTTGAGATATTTGGATACAGTTCCCATCTGAATATATCCACATTTGTTTTTTAACACAGGGCTGAGCAGCAAAAAAACAATAATTTTTTTTTAAAAATCTCTGCTTGCAACTAGGCATTGGAAAATCTTTGTTTAAGTTGTGTATACAGCTAGGTTTTAAATTTTTGGTGTACATGTAATGCTTAGAAACTGGAAACACCTTTTTCCCAGCTGCATATTTGCTTTTTCCTATATGCCTCATTTAAACAGAAAAAAAGTGTCATTTTCCCACTTCCTTTTCCCAAATGATAATCTGTTGCAGTAACAAAAAACACATCCAGAGTTCAGAATTCTCTTGTTACTGATAATTTAAAATGTCCTCTAGCAGGTTGTGCTGCCTTTCTAATTATCTTTCTCTTGTAGCATAGAAAGCCTTGTTCTTTTTCTATACAGATTCTGCACACTGTTATTCTCTACGTGTTTACTGTCATCCTACACGTTTCAGAATAGCAGATTGTTAGTGGTTTTCTTTTTTTAAAAAAAAAAAAAAGGGTAGTGCTTTTCCAAAAATAAAGCTTGAGTGAAATATTGGCATAATGTTTCTGTTGTTTGGTGGGGAAAGCAGATGTTCTTGTTGCTCTTGAAATATTTGTTTTGTATATACATATATTTCAATAGGACTAAAGGAATTTAAGTATTTAGAGCAGGGAAGGGGCTTTTCTGGTCTTTGAGTTAGAATTCCAATTAAGGAAGGGTCAGGTGGAGCCAAAACAAAATATGCAGGGTTAGTTGTAATTCTTACCCATCTAGATGTTTTGAATGCTAATAGGCATACAAGATGAAGGACCTTTCCACACTACACTGTGATAATACTATTCCACTGTCAACACCCTATGGAATCCTGGGGTTTGCAGTTTAAGGAGGGGCATTCAGAATTCTCAGCCAGAGAGCTCTTGGGCTGCAGTAGACTACAAATCCAAGAATTCCACAGGATATTGTAAAATGCAATAATAGCACTGTAACAGTGTTGGGTGGAAAGGCCCATAGTTTACTGCATGCATGTCTGCTGAGGAATAAGCCCTAGAGCTTTCTGGACTACAAAGCAGAGTTCATTTACATGCAGCAGGTTTCCTAAATGTATAGGTGAAAGCTTTCCTATTTGTGTAAAATAAATAATTTCATGTCTGTGATCACTGAAAATGACACCTTGGCCCATACCCTTCTGGGTTAGTCTGGCCTGTGGCCAAGTTACCTACTGTGGTTGCTTTAAGAAGAATGTTGAATGTACTGTTAATGTGTCAAAAGCCCTCTCTCCTTCTTTTAAAAACAAATAACAGTGCTGCGTGATTGTATGGTTTGCATTTTAAAAGAAATAGCATGTTTAGCATGATCTTTTTTAACTGGGTCCAGTATGTTTCATGTCACTAAAAGTAATATTTGATGATTGGTAAATTTGCCCTGAAAATGCTCGTTTGCAAGCCAATGAAGTTTAATACTCAGACTTTAAAGTGTCACTCTGTTCGTCCCAAGGTGGTTCTTCCTTTGTTTCCTCTTTCTTTTTCATGTGCATGTGCTTTCTCGTACAATGCTCCATACGAGCTGCTTGGGATTTCTTAGCAGCTTGGTCTGTTTACGCCTTCCTTTTTCGTGACCAGGCCCTTATTGCACTGCACACTGTTCATGTGCTGCTCTGCCAACAAATGGACATCTGGGAGAGGTGGCAGAAACCATCATGCCAGTAATACCTTCCAGGTGCCAACAGGCTTCGCTTTTGCCTTGACAGTTCCTACACTAATGAGGGGCCCTGACCTCTCATTTGAGGACAGGTACTTTAAAGTGATCTTTCATGGTCCACTAAGGATGATTTAATTAGAACCCTAGTGTAGTGCTTGATGCTGCCTTTATTATGTTTTGAAGCATTGTTGCTATGGCACCTCTGCTAATCTTTGATAGGTGCATACAGAGGTGAACAAGAGGAGGTATGCTATTTTTTGGTTGAAGAGTGAGCTCTGCTCCCCAGCACTATCTTCACTAATGTGGCACTCTGCGAGTTAAAATCTGACCTCTTCCTGTTTGTTGCCATCCCTCCCCCAGGTGTGATGGCAGCTGTCCACATTTCTGTTGTTTTCTACATAGATCTGTGGCATGTTAATCCAAAAATGTAGATAGGGCATATTCTTCCTCCTCCTCCTCTTCTTCCCTTTTTGTATGTTCCAGTACTGAAAAGGAATTAATTCCATCCCTTCTCTGATTCAAACTACTGTATACTTTGAGAGCTGTTCAAAGTGGAAGGAGTGATAGCTTTATGAATGATACAAGGGCCAGCCAGTCAATGCTGTGTATAGCTGTGTTCTTTAAAAAGTGGAGATGTAGATTCATAACTGTCGGAAGAACCACTAGGCGAGCAGTGTGAGATTGTGATTCCTGCCAAAACTCAGAACAATAATTACTTCCTGAACCCAGTGTGAGCAAAACAGCTGTATTACTAAACATGTGTTAAAAGAGAACACACTGTCTGCAAAAGCTGTGGATATCTATGCATAGCCTTAGTTCATTTGGATTAGAACTGAATGGTACAGAATGGCAGTGTTTCAGCTTAACAAGACTGATGGTCCCAGCTTTTTGGCAACTTCATTTGCCCTCTTTAGAACCATTTTCTCCTGTATTATTTTTTGAGAGAAGGTAACCAGAAGTGCATGTTATATTCACAAGATGGGACTCAGTAAATTTGCAATCGGATGAATATAACAGAAAAATCTGTCAGAGGGCAGCCTACGAACATCAAAAATAAAATAAGTTTATTGTATCTCTTTTTATCATATGCGTTTACGTTTGTCGAGTTAAAGAGTAGCTGGGCTGATTCTGATATTTTTCTGCTTTTGGAGATCACCAGTATAGTTTTCAACCATCGCTGCTATTTCTTAGTCTTCCCATTCTGTGAGTTGTTCTTCCACAGGTTGCAAGCTGACTGGCAAGGAACCAGCCTTTTCTGTGTTTTTGGCAGTTAATGTCTGGTTAGTGCAGAATAACTGCACTTAGTAGTCATAACAAAGCCACATGCATAAGTCTGTGTTTACTTTAATTTCAGCCTGAGAAGATGATGGCCAAGCAAATGGAATTCCTTTGTACCCAAGCTGGTTTGGAGAGACGACTTTCCACAGGTCTTTACAGGCAAAACTCGGAGGAACACAGTCCCAATGGCTTGGTTTCAGATCATGCTGACGGGCAAGGTGCGGAAGTTTCCTGACATTCATTTGCTGTCTCTTGTCTCTTCTGCAGTGGTTTCCATTTGTGATGCTGATGCAGTAGTGATGCTTGCTAAATCATAACAACCATATAATTTGCTAGGGGGAGAGTTGCATGGAGACAAATATGAGATGGCTGGCCACCATGTAGCTATTTTGTGAGGAGAAACAGGTCGTCTGAAACCTGTGCTGTGGTTTGATTTGAAATTTAATTTAGTCCTATGGTAAATTCCTCCTCTGTGATTGTTGCTACTCTGGGACGGGGGGAGTGAATGCTCATGTATTCTCGTACACACACATTCCCATGTGCTTTCCATAGTTTGCTAGTTCTGCACCATGCACAGAATGGCTTTTTGATCTAGTAGCTTGGAATTAATGAAGCCACGTGAGTGGAGACTTCAGATATCTCAGGAATATGGGAGCATAGAAAGAGGAGCAGTAGCTCATGTGCCTTTAAGATGTTGTTTAAACTGAAAAGCATACCTGTGTGTGTGTGAGTGTGTGTGAGTGAGAGAGAGAGAGAATATGTCTGTGTTTCTGCATAAATGTAGGTTGTAGCACTGAATTAATATATCTCTGTGCTAATATCTATTAGGTGAAAGGCCTTTGAATCTCCGCATGTCAGGTCTACCAAATAGGCATATGCCACACATATCATTAGACGGAGAACCTCAAGTAGTGAAACCTCTTTGCAGTGAGTTGAGTCGACTGTATGCCAGTGGTGAGGCAAAGTCACAGTCTTCAGGTAAGGATTTTTTTTCTTCATATAATAAACATGAACTGGCCTGTGAAATCGGGACAGGCACCCCTAGAAGGAAGCTTTGTGTGTGTCATTGTCAAATAGGAGGGAAAAAGAAATCACTCCCAGACATCATGTGTGGCTTTTCTACACTTAATGAAGTTTCAGGCTTGCTCCATATAGTAATTAGTACATTAAGTTGTACACACTACGAATCATTTCAGCATGATCAGATTCTACATTACAACAGGAATATATGCAAGCACCAATCACATAGGGCACCAGGATGATGAGACTACATCCTACACAGGCATTAATGGTCTATTCTCAAGTAGAGTACACCGGCTGAATCAGTTGTTGAAGGGTGAATCAACATATAGGTAAATCCCACTAATTCAGTAGGCCTGCTGTGGTGCACATGGCTTGCAAGGAAGGTACATGCTCAAAGCTGGGAAGGTTAACTCCAATAACCTTCCAGCCAGAATGGTTGATGGTTTTGAAAGCCACTGAGAGGGCCAGCAGAACAAACAGGGACGTACTCCCCCCATCCATTTCCTAGCATCATCTACCGAGGTGACCAAAGCTGTCTCCATTGTAACTACTTTTTCCAAGCTTTGAGAAGTATCCTTATCATCCAACCTGTCCACAAACTGCTTCTCTGATTGCAGAGAAGTACTTCAGTCTCTTCTTTCTAAGAACTTGTGTGTGATGCATTTCAGGCTGACATTTCATGAATATTTACTCATGCATATGTCTGAAAGTTGGGCAGACCACTGAGAACTCCACATCTTCTGAAGCAGCCTTTTTCAGTAGCTCAGTATGTATCTTTTAATGTATACACATTATTCACCCGCAGGCACAGATAGATTCTCATGCATGCCCAGAATTAGATTTTTAAAAATCAAATATACAAAACAGATTACATCCACCGGGCATAGAGGTGGGCAACTGCATGGGGGCCAAGGGTCAATTTCCCCCTTAGACCCCACTGTAGGCTACACCCCCCCCAATCCAAATACCTCAAGTTTTCTTCACAAAACAGCAACAAGAACTGAAGGGGTACATCTTTCTGCTACCATTTTGAGAAGGACTGCAGAGGAAAATGGAATTATTTCCTCTGAAGACCATCTCAAAATGACCACAAGAAGTGCATAATGTGTCTTTTCCTATTGCCATTTAAAAGAGACTATAGAAGAAAATGAAGGTCTTTGGGAATAATATGGGCATCTGAAGTACTTATAGAGCTAAGGTGGGTATTTTCCACTTTTTTTATGCATTGGGGAGGCTGTGATTTTCGGGCTGTCTGAAACTGTCTGAAAATTACACCTTTTTTTAACAAAAAGAGGATCACAAAAGTGGACTAGAGATAATACAATCAGTCTCAATTTGACTGGGAAATTTTGTAAAAGTAATTCATATTTTTTGTTGTTGTTGCAGAAGGCCTGGGCATCATGAAAGATTTTCCTCATTCAGCTTTCAGCAGCCTTGAAAGAAAGGTCATAAAGACAGAGCCAGAAGACACAAGATAGCCATGCTGTTTTTGGAATTTATTTCAGAATACAGCTTCAGACAAGAAACAAAACCAGCCTTAATAACCAGTGTTGCCTCATTGAAATAAGTGATTTCATAGCCAAAGCCTGAGAACTGAGATAGTCATATTGAAGAAATGACATACAAAAAAACCCCAGCCTCTTGGACATTGAACCTGCAATGCGAATTGGGTGCAAACTCCATGAAAAAAAGTGGCTTCATAATTATGGGGAAGGTTCACAAACTAATATTGTGAGCCTTTGTTATTTAAGGATGTATTGTGTATTTGTATAACTTAAAGTAAAAACCTAGGTGTTAGAACATGTAATAAGTCCAGTAGACGTGGCTGCCATTATTTTTACTTGAAATTTTAATGTCTACTTTAAATGTAGATGTGATAGTTATGTGTATGGGTTTGGGTTTTTTAAACCCTTTCTGTGGGGCAGAACAAGGGGGATGGGAGAAGCCTAATATAATTTACTTTAACAGCGGGTTTGCCATGTTCATTTAAAAAAAAACAACAGAAAATAAGCAATTACATAAAATGTTATAGGGGTATAGCATTTTAAAGAGCTGACTGTATTATAACAGACATTTTAGCTTCTCGGTGTTAAGTCAGTCTCAGAGACTTCATGAGCATACATCTGCAATGTATTTATTTACACTGTATTTCTGTCCACTATTTAGAGACTGAGGGGGAAAAGAAAGAAACACATTATTGTTTCATACTAGATGTTCTGTGAACAGGGGAGGAAAACCCCATCCATCATAAAGGATTTCTGATTAATGCTTCTGGAGAAACTGCTGGAATGTTGGCAAAGTGTTTGGAACGTTCCTTGATTGTTTTTTTTTCCAGTTGGAATGCTTCAGATAACAGAAGAGGTGGAAAACCAATGCAAGAAATGTAGACACGCTAAAATAACCAATCAAGTGGTATTGAAAAGAGGAATGGGAGAATAAATATTCTACTGGTAGATGTATAGGTAATAGCAGCTTTACCAGTCCACTGGACTATTTGTATACCATACACTGCCTGTACTGTGGACTGATAACATTTCCTTTTTATATGTATGATCAACTATACCCACATTTTATTTTATGGACGATTTCTTTTGTGTGGATTATTTGTTTCTCAAAAGTGCCACAATTTGTCTATAACGTAACAGCTGACTTAGAAAAGTCATCATGGTATTCACCATTGGGGTATTTTAGTGTTGTGTGTGCATGTTGTGTACAATACCATTGTGACATGTAAGTTTACATAATAGCTCCCTCTCCTTGGTATCACTTAAGATTGTGTGGCTGCATTTAAAAAAGGATTCAGCACCTTAGTTTAACCATCCTCACCCAGCATCCTCCAGATGTATTGAACTACAATTCTGGGGGGGGGATAATAGGGGCTACAGTCTAATACAAATGGGGGTGCCAGGATCTGAAGGGCTGTTCAGTTTATAAAAATTCTGAATTCGTTCCAGAGCAATGCTTTTCAAGCTATCTGATGAGATGGGCCATCAGTTTTTTCCTCAAGGTGCAACAGACTGGTACAATTTTTTAATATATTTTTTTGCATTGTATTATCATATCACGTAGTTTCCTGGAAACTTACCATGAACCAGTAGTCAGTGACTCATAGATTGGCACTGGTCCACATACAACTACTTTGAATAACAGTGCCCGAGAGGGGGTGGATGGGTAATGAAATTGCTACAAAATTTTACTGACCTCCTACAACATGGTAACACTCGTCACATCTGATGATTTGAGTTGTATGTGTATTGTATTTGCACCCCATACTGAACTGTCCAGGTAATTTGAGGTGTCACGTACATACATCAGTCTGGGATCATTGTAATAAATGTTTAATAACTATATCACTCAATTTGTGGAGCAGGACTATCTACTAGAATCACCAGTGCACACATTTTTAATATTTTGAGAAGAAAAAACTTTTTTTACAAAAAGGAAAAGTCTTATTTCTTGAATTACACTGTATCATTTAACTGAGTGCAGTCAAATGTGTTCAAAGGAAATCTGCAACTTAGTAGATGAGAACAAAAGTAATGAATACGTGTAGTTTAAAGTGGCTCATTTTATTGTTTTGTGAACTAGCAACACAAGTGTGTTTTCTTGTTCCCAGAGGCTATAAGTAGTACATATCTGAGCAGTTTTACAAGACAGGACATTACAGGCACAGAGAGCGCACATTGCTATCCGTAGCACAGAACATCTCGGTCTAATAAAGTCCAATGTAATGTAGTATAAATTTAAATCTGTAGTACAGATCTATTTTTTTATATTTTCACTTGCAAGTGACCTGACTCAGCTGTGTTGTAAGTAATTAGGTTTTCAATGTTTGTTTTAACTGTCCAGCAAACCATTTCAGACCCAATAAATAGGCTTTTTTATTTTATTTTTAACTCCTTAAGTTTGCAGGATATCTTACATGACCTTTTTTTTTATCAGAGTAAGTTTGAAGCAGCTAAAGATAATCTTAAATCTTTCTTACTAATCTCACCTACCTACTTATCTACTAGATGTACTTTATTGTCGACGTAACAGTTGACTCAAACATGCAAAAGGGTGTGAAGAAGAGTCCCTCACTCAAGTAGGTCACCTCAGAAAATGCTGTGGCGGAAGGATTATTTGAAAATACTTTCCCTTCACTGTTTCCCTTAGGAAGAAGTCACTTCTAGAATTTATTCCCAATAGGTTTATCTTCACAAATACAAGGATAATCTGCTGCGGAGATATGTATAGCCACCACTGCCCTTTCTCTCTCCTGCAGTAGACAGTTGTGTTGGACAATATTATATGCCCTTCTATTCAAGACTCTGAAAACCACGTCTTTTCAAAACCACAAATCTTGCTTACCTTTGACTTCTTTCTAGAATGCTCATCATTGTAATTCTATGGTTGCAGTCAGTGCTGTGCTGAAAATTTTATTCCACATTTTTTACCATTCTTTTTCAACTTGGGAGAAGAGAATTTTTTTCTGGAAAAAAAAAGGTTTGGGAAAAAGAAGAAAATGGGTGGGGTTCAGGGATACAGAGTTCACCCTACCTGTGAGGGGGCTAAGGAACATATGTGAATGTCCTATTTTTTATTGTACAGTCATCTCTCTACCAGCATCCCACATTTCAGTTAAAACCCAGGGGAAGACACCATATGTATAAAAATTAAGAAAACCCCCTGGGCAATCAGGAAGTACAGCAGGCAGGGAAACTGCAAATTGCTAAAGAAATATGCAATAGAAGGAGAAGCACAGTTGCAGCACCATAGGAATAAACGAGCACTTTACAGGATTTTCTCTGCCACATAGGGCAGGAATAACAACTGTGTGAAGGCTAGGGATGAAGTTTTTCTCCTCAGAACCCTCTCTGCAGGCCAGAGCCTGCGTGCCAAAATACTTCAATTTTTCTTGAGAAAGGAAGGTGCATCACTTCCTGTCACCATTTTGAGAAAGACTACAATGAAATCAAGTATATGGGGTCAGAGTAGTTTTGTGCATTTTCAGGTATTTGTGCGATTTCCATTGTGGGTTTGAGGTAAAAATTGCACTTAAAACAAACCACTACCACCACAGGCCATTTCCACACTAGCTTGTTATATTGCTATTACTTCACTTTCAACATCCTATGGAATCCTGGAGTTTGCAGTTTAGGGAGGGGGCTGCAAACCTCAGGATTCCATAGGATGTTGAAAATGGGATAATAGTGATATAACAGGCTAGTGCGGAAATGGCCATAGGAAATTGTGGGAATTGGTGGATGTCTTCAGGAGCTTCAAATGTAGAGTCCAAGGGACCACATGTGACTTGCAGGCTGTATTTTTCCTACATCTGACTTGGAGGTTCCTGCCCAACACCACCATTGTGTAAAACCCTGGAGCAATACCAAGTAGGAAGCATTGTGAAGGGCACAAAGTGGTGGTTGTACACAAGGAAAGACCTTTACGAATAAGAAAAGGGAGGCTCTGCTATAGCTGCTGCTAACAGTAAACATCACCTACAAGGCCATGTTGGAGAATTTCTACTCTCCCCTTCTAAGTACACCACCCAAATTGGTGAGACTGTCTTCTTCCCTTCCAGCGCAATAGAGTGGAGGATTGTGAGATATTGTTTATGCACAGCTATGTTGTCAATAAAACACAAATGTCCGGTCAATAGCCTTTTCTGATGGGGTGGGGGTGGGGGCTAGATGTTGGCTGCAACAGGGTTACTTTGACCAAAGTGAGATCTCTGTTTGTCTCTGTCTTTACATGTATTCTTGTCTGTGTGCATTTGTGTGCCTTGACGGTTACAAAATAAAAGTCATAATGACAAAGGACTTTTTTCTTGTTTTCTGTTAAATTAAAATATTGTAAATAGAGGAAAAGGAGAACCAGTCCTATCACATGTGTCATAGAAATACCCAGCTTTTCATCTAATCTATTTTGCATACTATTTTGTGAAGTCTGCTTAATTCTGGGACTTTTAAGATCGAAAAAATTGAGACATTTGGCAGTTTCAGGTTCCCATGTCAAATTTGACACATTTCTCCTGGTATTATCTGCCATTGTATACATATCAAACTAGTCCCATAAAGGCCGGACACAAACTTTTGATCTGGTTCATGCAATGAATCTGAAGATTTGAAAAGCAAAGTCTTCTAAAGAAAATACGACTTGCTCTGTGTGTGTGTGTGTGTGTGTGTGTGTCCATCAAGAAAGGAGCAGTCGCTCATCTTGAACTTTTTGCTTTCTTGAATTGTTCCTTCTCTCCACACCAATCTCTGATATTCCCCTTGCCACCAGATATGAAAAATCAGTGGACAGTAAAAGTTAATATATTGAAAGCGAATCATTCACATGCTCTGTGCATTTATGTATAGCAAAATCTGAGACCTGTTTTTTTCCTTTTTTTTAAAGAAAAACAGTTTAGGGAGTGAACTATGGAGAAGGTGGGTGTACTTACCCTTTCTCTCACTCCTACTTTTCTGTTTCAGCTGTCATCCTTATCCTGAAGCCTGTATCTGATAACATGCTGGCATAACCTTCCATTAATCAGTTTATGCACTTCTTTGATCATTGAAGGAGAAGGCATTTTGGTACCTTCTTGCAGAACAAGCTCCTGCATGCAATCTTAGGGTACCATTCAGTGGCATTTGCACAACCTGGAAAAAGGAAAAACCACTTTCCTGGACCTCTGGTGAGTACATTGGAGGTCCAAGAGGTGGGGATGCATACAGGTGTCATCAAGCTGCGCTGCACAGCTGACAACAGCAGAAGCTCAACAGAAGTACAGTGGCAGGGAGATTTCCACTCTCTCAACAGTACTGTTACATTTTGGCCTGTTATTTACCAAGTTCTACCAGTATACAGAATATCTATCAATTTATTCTCAATTTGGAACAAATGCCATTTTCCAGTGACCTCGTTCTCAGGCTAGAATGACAAATGGCTAGCAGAAGTAAAAGGACTTAAATAATTTGCATGGGAGTGAAGTACCGAAATACTTGAAGTCACAGGATTGTGATCATAATTAGCTAGAAGTTGAAACTGCCCCATTGTGATGGTGATAACTATGATACTGCTCTCCACTCATTTTTGCAGGCAAATTTTTAATATATAGATAGATCCTAATTCTAGGAACAATGGGGTGTAGTATTAATACTGAGTTTGGGATGGGAGCCTGTTTTCCTAAACAGTTTTCTGTATCATCAACAGTCCCAGTAAAAATGATTTTTTCATATCCAAGAAAGAATAAATATGTCCCAGCTTAAGGCATTGATTCTAGTCCTCTTCAGTGACTGTATATTATGCTGCCATAAATTACCATTCAGTTTTATTTACATAGTTACATAGTTAGATGGTGATTCCATAACTGAGATTCTCCTAAATCGTTAGATTCATAGATTGAAATTAGATTTTTAACACATAAATATAAATCTTCCTATAGAAATTGCACATTTAATGCTTTCGCCTGCATACATTTGCTCACTTTTAAAAAGTTGCATATGTGGAAAACGTAGCTTTGTACAAAATTCAGATTACTAGGTAAAGCACCATTATCTTTGCTGCCACCTTCAGAATTTTATTTGTAAAGCCTTAACTGAATGCAACCTTAACTGAATGCAACAACTCTAGTCTCTCTCTTTCCCTTTCAGTGCATTTTGCCCCTTGGATCCCAGACCAGAAAACAGGCTGGGTATAAATGTTAGCTGGGGATAGGGCAGAAGACAGAAACCTTGTATGACGTGTCTTTCCACTCAAAGTTTTTCTGTTGCCATCCCTAAATACCTGCGCTGCATCTTACATGTAATCATTGATACCTGGGTACACACGTCCAAGTAACAAAGTGCATGGATACTCCACCAACTACATAGGAAAATGACTTGCCTTTGGTTTTTAAAGGCATGGCAATGGGAGGCCGAATCCTATCTCACCCCAGATATTGTCAGGTGGCAGCAAGGTGTAGGTAAAGCTGCATGGCAGACAACCTGCAGTGAACCACCTAAACTAGCTAGGTTGCTGCTTTGTGATACAAGGGAGGACTCTGTATCAGTTACTACTGTTGAGAAAGATTCAGCAGGCAGTCCAGTTGTCTTGAAAAATGAGAGGAGGCACCTTCTGATTTCACCTCAAGCAACAAAATTCTGTCCTAATCTGACGCAGCACCCCAGAGATACACATATTTGGTAATTGAGTACTAACAACCATTAACAAGAAAAATCGTTCCTGACTACATTCATATTTGTGTTTTCAAAGTAAACCAAAAATACTAGTAGCTGTATAAAACTTGTTTTGCCTTGGATGTTGCACTGAAGATCACACTGAAGTTGTCAGGCTCACAAGCCAGGCTATGGAGAGGCGTGAAACAGAATTGCCGGGAGGAACTTTATCTTATATTAGCTCTGCAAATATTTACGAAAGGATATACAAGGAGTGGTCATAATACATAGGAGAGAAAGTGTTTTATAGCGTACAAACAAGTCAGGTTGTTCTCAATAAGCCACTGACTGATGTTCACACCTTCTCCCTGGGGGATCTCTGGTATGACAGGCAGAAGCAGGGCCACTGTCACAACTCCCCTTTGCACCAGAGATCACTTGTGTGAGGAGGTGGGTGGGACTTGTCAGCCAGCTGCTTCCTGATTAACAAGGGGACAGAACCTTGTCGATCGCAGTGATTGCTTCCCAGCGAGTAGAGATTCGGGGCCTTTTATGGTCCCTGCATTTAGGGGCTACGTAGGGATGGTGAATACGAAACAACTGTGAGTGCATAACTCTAGGTTACTCATTTGTATTACTACTACTACTACTACTACTACTACTACTATTTTCCCACTTTTCGTCCCGAGGGGACTCAACACAGCTTACAGCCATTAAAAGAAACATAATTAAAAATGGTCATATACAGAAGTTAAAAGAAAATTGAACTACAATAATAATTAAAACATGTAAAAATACATATAAAAACAGCATTAAAATATCAATTAAATAACAATTAAAATGACCAGCACCAATAGAAATTACATATAAAATGCCTTCTGGAAAAGGAATGTTTTTAACTGTTTCCTGAAGGTAGGCAGGGAGGGTGCCAGTCTAACCTCTTTAGGCAGGGGGTTCCAGAGCCTGGGAGCAGCCACTGAGAAGGCCCTCTCCCATGTTCCCACCAAATGCACCTGTGAGGGTGGTGGGACTGAGAGAAGGGCCTCTCCTGCAGATCTCAACACCCGGGCTGGTTTGCAGGAGAGGATACAGTTCTTCAAATAACCTGGACCTGAGCCGTGTAGGGCTTTAAAGGTCATCACCAGCACTTTGAATTGTGCCTGGAAACAGATCGGCAGCCAGTGGAGCTGTTGCAGCAGGGGTGTTGTATGATCCCTGTAACTAGCTCCAGTTAACAACCTGGCTGCAGCTCTTTGGACCAGCTGAAGTTTCTGAACACTCAGGCAGTCCCACGTAGAGAGTGTTACGGTAATCCAGCTGGGATGTAACCAAGGCATGTGTCACCATGGCCAGGTCTGACATCTCAAGGAACAGGTGCAGCTTGCGCACAAGCCTTAATTGTGCAAAAGCACTTTTGGCTACTACTGAGACCTGGGTTTCCAGGCTCAGAGTTGGATCCAAGAGTACTCCCAAGCTGCAAACCTGTGTCTTCAAAGGGAGTGTGACCCCATCTAACACAGGCTGGATCCCTATTCCCTGATCTGGCTTTGTAACTGGTCAAAAGGATCCCAACCAATGTTAGTTATCTTTTTAAAAATGAAGGGCCAGATCACAAACATAGGACAATTCTGTTTTCCATGGCAGAACAGGAGAACACTCAGTAGAGATAGGATGTGGTTCATTTAAATAGGCTTGATTTCCCGTCCATCACTAAATGGGTTTCTTTCTTCCACTATGCACAGATTCTCTTGTTCATCTATCTTCTGTGGCAGAATTTACTCAACCATTCAATTATGGAGGGGAAAAACTTCCTCCTGCCAGTTCTCACTGAATCTCACAGTAGCTGCCTCATCAACAATTTTCCAGCAAAGGAAAAGTCTGCAGTGACATGCATTCCTTCTTAGGAATAGTTTTCATTTTGTAAACGTCAGAGGATTGCACTGGTATATGTGTACGGATGAGGTAATCTTTTCAACCACTGCATGAAAAATCATGATGAAATAAACCAGTCAGTTATAAATGTGCTGTTGGGTTACTCCATTTCCTCCCCTCCCCTCCTCCATTTTATGCACTAATAAGGAAATACAGTCAGAGTAGTGTAGCAATTTGAGCATTGGATTATGACTCTCGAGACCAGAGTTCAAGTCCCTGCTCAGCCATGGAAACTCCCCAAGTGACCTTGAGCAAGTCACACTCCCTCAGCCTTAGAGGAAGGCAAAGGCAAAAAACCCTCCAAACAAATCTTGCCAAGAAAACCCCGTGACAGGTTCACCTTAGAGTCACTGTGACTCAGAAACAACTTGAAGACACACAACTACGGCCATTTCCGCACTACACTGTTATAATGCTATTATTCCACCTTCAACATCCTGTGGAATTCTGGGGTTTGTAGTTTACTTGAGCCCAAAGAGCTCCCTGGCTGAAAATTCTAAATGCCCCTCCCTGAACTGCAAAACCCAGGATTCCATAGGAGGTTGAAAGTGGAATAAGAGCACTATAGCAATATAGTGCAGAAATGGCCTACAAGACATATGTAGATGGCAATAATCAATTTTTTTTTTAGTATTTAGCAATTAAGCAAAAGTGATAGGGTTTTTTTGATACACATCTCACTGCCTCCTTTCACTTTTTTGACGTTTCCAATATCAACAATGTGTCCAAATCCTACCCTGAGTTAATGAAAACTTTAATCAAACACTTGATTGGTATAATTGAAATTGTTGGCCCCCTGGCACAGATATGATTACATTTTAATTGTAATTGCTTGGTTTATATTGTGCTCTGGGCTAATGTTATATTTATAACCTACCGATAAGAGGTTCATCAAAAACCAGGAAGACAGATCCTTGAAAATAGCACCATCTCTCGGGACCAGAACAGGTAACAAAGATGCACACCAGCCACAAGATTTGCTTTCAGTCTTGCACTGGTGCTCTGGAAAATAGCCCTCTTAGACTGAGGCCATTTCTGCACTAGACTGTAATAGCGCTATTATTCAACTTGCAACACCCTATGGAATCCTGGGGTTTGCAGTTTTGGGAGGGGTCGGCTGGCCCCTCCAGAAACTGCAAAGCCCGGGATTCCATAGGATGTTGGAAGTGGAATTATAGCGCTATAAGAGTCTAGTGTGGAAATGGCCTCAATCTGAGGCAGATTAGTGGAGATGGAATTGTTGTTGTCCTTGTTTTCATGTGCCTTCAAATCATTTCTGATCCTAAGACAGGTTTTCTGGGGCTGTGGGTGACATGCACAATGTCACCCAGTGAGTTTCCATGGCCAAGCAGGGAATCAAACTCTGGTCTCCAGAGTCTTAGGGCTTTTCTGCACTATACTGTTATAGCGCTATTATTCCACTTTCAACATGGAATTCTGGGGTTCGCAGTTTACTGAGGCCAAAGAGCTCTCTAGCTGGGAATTCTAAATGTTCCTCCCTAAACTTCAAAGCCTAGGATTCCAGGATTGTTGAAAGAGGAATAATAGCACTGTAACAGTGTAGGGCAGAAAGGCCCTTAGTCCAGCACTCAAACCACTGCATTACTCTGACTCTCCAAGGGGATGGGATTACACCTGCCAAATTACAGTAGGGACAGGGAGACACAGGTGCACACAACAACAGCATACAGGCATACCTCAGTTAACAAAGGCCTTTTTGCGCATGTCCCAACACTCCTCTCCACATGCAACTGGCTGCCAGCAGAAGGGAGTGCAGGGGACACACTCTGTCCTTCCAGACTGCAGCTCCGGCCCTTCTGCATGGCTGGCTACAATGCAAGGCTCACTTGATTGGGGATCATTGATGGAGCTTTTCTCCCAATGATATAGCCTGTGATCACACCAGCTTGTCATGTGAGAAGGGCAGGACTGTGATGACATCATGCAGAAGTGTTGCTGTGGTCCTGGTCCTCTCATGTCCCCATGCCGAGACACTGTCATTATGCAGAAAGGGCCAAAGCCTCTGACAAAGAAGTTTCTTTTTATAAAAGTCTTTGTGTGTGGGGGGGTGGAGTTTAGCCTAGCCCCACTCTCCTTCTTGGAGAAAGACAGACTTGGGTTGCAGCAGCCTGTCTCTAAACAATGCAATGAGTTTGGCCAGGAAACAAATGAGATTCTACTCTAGGTGATCCTACTGCAGCTGTGCATGCTTATATACAACAGGCAAAGTAAGCAGCTGCCTCTAGAATCGCTTACTGTGAAGAGTAAAATAGAAAGAAAAGGGGAAAGCAGCACAGATTGATAAGCTTTGTCACCAAAATGGAAATCTTAAGAAAAGTGAAGGTTGTTGAAAGAAAAAAAAAATCAACCCAGAAAGCATTTTGGAAGAAGCTTTCAAGTATTCTCTAGAAGATTCAAAATGTTTTTTTGTTTACTCACAGAAGGCTTCCCTGACCTGGTTATTTCATTTTACATATGCATAATGATTGTCTGGAATAAAAAGTTTGCTGAACCATGTTGAACTGCTCCTTTTTTTTTTTTTTTTTTTTTTGGTGGTGGTTACTCTGAAAATTTGAGGTATCTCGAGGACACCCAAACAGGCTTCAAATTAAGGGAATTAACAGAGGAACTAAAAGCTTGTCAGAGGTCAGGGCAAGGGATCTTTAACCCTATGTCTACGGGGTCAGAACCACACAAAAGTCAGAGGAACAATCTAAAGTAACTTTATTAAAACTAACAAAGAAGGTCGCAACACACGTTAACAAATAATCCTACAATCACACAAGAGCTACAGAAATGAAGTTGGAAACAAGAGACAGTTGGGAGAGAGGGCATACGGACCTTAGTTTAGGCATCCTGGAGAAGGAGGAGATTAGCCAAGGCTCAGTGTAAAGCATCAAGAGGCTGGATCCTGGGTCTGGAAGGCTGGAAGCAGCGGGGTTTCGTGGCGGGTCAGAGATGCAAGTCGCGTTTAGCTCTCAGCAGCGTCTGAGAGGTTTGAGTGGGACACCTTGGTAGCAGCGAAACGGGCCCTTGTTCGGTCTGGGAGGCTCTCCAAAGAGGCTCAAAAAGTGAGGATTTTTATAGCCAATTCCTGTCCTCGGGCTGTGTATAGGCTAGCAAAGTGGCATTAACGGGCGATGATTGCAGAATATAATGTTAGGCAAATATCATGACCTCTCCTCGGTATTGTTTCTCCCGGGAAAGTCCAGGTACGTGATAGGTTTAAATTCCAAATTGATAGACTTTGATTGTCTATCCTCGCAAAGTTCATCAGTGTGGCTTGGGGCTGAGACAACCTTAATGATTCGATTTACTAATCAAGGAGAGAGTCTATGGTGGCTGCCTAGAGATACGTGACTTGGAAAAATAGGTCGTTGTCTTTTAGCCCAAAGGACGTTGTCTACGGCCCTTTTCACAGCGCCGGCGCTTGCGCGATGGAGGAGGGTGGCTCGCGCGACAACCGTCTCCCGAAACGCCGCCACTTCCCCCCTCCTCCTTACCGCACCTGGCGTCTTTTCCCGTGACGGGCGCACTTCACCCACGCCCCCACCTTCCGCAGCACTCCCTGGGAGCTGTAGGTGGTGCTGGGGGTGGAAGCAGGGAGGAAGCGCGACAGGCTTGCCTGCGACGGCGCTCCGTACTCTGGTAAGTGCGAGGCGCCGCCGGGAGCCTTGCGCGAGCACCATTTATTTTCAGTTCCAGCCAAAAATAAAAAAATACGCGCTCACGCAGTGTCAGCCCCGTGAGCGCCGCGGAAGTGGGAGTGCGTTGTGCAGAGCGACGCTCCCACTCCCGTGAGGCTCAAGGGGCCTCTCACGCGACAGAAAGCCCATGCGAAAAGGGCCTACATTCCCATACAGCAGCAAAGGGCATTGTTGGTCTTAAGAATCTAATTCAAAACTGTCAGGGGCATGGGCCCAACGGGCAGAGAGCTTGCAGCTGTGAGGCACAGTCCAGCTGCGAGCCCTCAGCCACATGGCCACGCCTGATTGGTCGGCCCTCAGCCACATGGCCACGCCTGATTGGTCGGTGCCTGGCTTGGAGGGCTACTTGAGGCAGGCGCCGGGCTGTGGAAGGCACGGAGCAACAACTGTTGGTCAACTGTGGTCCTGCTGTCTGTGCCTTGTTCCTGCCCTCGCCTGAAACCAGTCCTCCTGTTCGCCTTAGTGAAGTAACCTGCCCTATGTACTTTAACAGCCTGTGTTTATTTCTGTTAAGACTGCATTAAAGCCCTGCAGCTCTAACCAGCTCCCCTGCCTCTGCCTGACCACCGCCTGGCACTGACAGATTGTTGCTCCATGCCTTCCGGCAGCATGGATGGGGAGAACGCGGCCCTGCAGACCCAGCTGGCTGCTCAGGCCCAAGAGAACCAAGGGCTGCGTGCTCAAGTGGACCAGCTTTCGCATGCTCTGCAAGTGCTGCAGTTCCAGATGGGGCAGCTACAGGCAACCCAGCCCCAGCCTGCTTCCAAGGTCCCTATGGCTGTACCGCAGCGTTTTTCGGGGGAGCCTACAGAGCTGGAGACCTTCATTGCTAACTGCCGGCTGTACATCCAAGTCCGGGCCCAAGACTTCCCGAATGAGCGCGCCCAGGTGGCGTTCATGATTAGCCTGTTGGCCGGTATGCCTGCCAAGTGGGCTACGTCCCTGCTTAGGGAGAACAGTGTAGTCTTGGACAGCATGACTGCGTTCCTGCAGGCTTTCCGGGCCGTATGGGGGGATCCCGTCCGGTCTGAGACCGCGAGCCGCCAACTCCGCCAGCTGCAGCAGGGGAGGGGCTCGGTGCGAGACTACACCACCTCCTTCCGGCTCTTGGCCCAGGACGTGGCCTACAATGACCCGGCTCTTCAGGATCAATTCAAGGCCGGCCTCTCGGCAGAAATTCTGGACGTACTGGCCCGCAGCTCCCCACCCACGACCCTTGAGCAGCTTATCCAGCAGGCCCTCCACATTGACGGGCGCCTGGAAGCCCGCCGGCAGGCCCGCCGCGCCGGAACCTCAAGTGTGCGCACCTGGGCGCCTGCTCCACGAGAGACGGAGGGTCTGCCCAGCCAGACCAGTTCCGGTGCCATCCCGGCTTCCTCGAGCCCGGAGGAGCCTATGCAGCTTGGGGGGCGCGGCCCCGGCTGACCGCCAAGGAGAAGGAGCGGCGGCGGCGGGCTGGCCTGTGCCTCTACTGCGGGCTGGGGGGACACTTCGCTCGCGTGTGCCCGGCCAAGACGCCAGCTACCGGCGCGGCGGGAAAAGCCAACCCCCCAGGCCTAGAAGGCCTGCGAGGCCTGGGGGAGCCCGGCAGCAGGGACACTGCAGATCCACACGAGAGGCAACGAGATCCACTCCTGGTGGCCGCCATGGTATGCCTCGGCGGGGCAGCACCGATACCCGTGGGGGCCATGCTTGACTCCGGGGCGTCCAACAACTTCCTGGACCTCCAGTTTGCCCAGGATCACCGGATACCGTTGGAGCCCCTACCCAAGCCTCGCCCGGTGGAGACCATCGACGGACGATTGCTGAGGTCGGGCCCCATCACCCACCGGACGGTGGAGGTGGGTCTGGAAATTCAGGGCCATTATGAGCGGACCCGCTTCTTGGTCACGGCGGTGCCCCACTTCCCGCTGGTGCTGGGCATGCCATGGCTCTCGCGCCATGACCCCCGAATCTCGTGGTCGCGGCGCGAGGTGCTCTTCGCCTCCGAGTACTGCCAGGAGCACTGCTGGCCTGAGAAGCTGCTGGCTACCCTGGAGGCCCCTGGTCCTGCAACTTCCGTCAAGCTGCCACCCAAGTACCAGGAATATGCGGACGTGTTTGACCAGAAGGAGGCCGATCGCCTACCTCCCCACCGGGTTTATGATTGCGCCATCGACTTGGTCCCGGGGGCGCCCATTCCGGCTGGTCGCATCTACGCGCTTTCGGAACCCGAGCTGGCAGCCCTAAGGGACTTCCTGGAAAAGAACCTGCGCCGGGGCTTCGTGCGGCCATCGACGTCACCGGCGGGGGCGCCGGTGCTGTTTGTCCGCAAGAAGTCGGGGGAACTCCGGCTCTGCAATGATTATCGCGCCCTTAACCGGATCACCATCCGCAACCGCTCCCCGCTCCCCTTGATTCCGGAGTTGCTGGAGCGCCTGCGGCACGCGACACTCTTCAGCAAGCTGGACCTCCGCGGGGCCTACAACCTGGTTCAGGTTCGGGCGGGAGACGAGTGGAAGACGGCGTTCCAGACCCGGTATGGCCACTATGAATATATGGTTATGCCCTTCGGCCTCTGTAACACCCCAGCCGTGTTCCAGCACTTTGTCAACGACGTCTTCCGCGACTACCTGGACCGGTTCGTGATTATCTACCTTTATGACTTCCTGATTTACTCCCCAAATCAGCGGGTCCACGACGCTCACGTACGGGCGGTTTTGCAGCGACTCCGGGAGCACCGCCTGTACGCGAAGCTCGAGAAGTGTGCCTTCGACCTCTCAGCGGTCGACTTCTTGGGCTACCGAGTGTCTCATCGGGGAGTGGAGATGGATCCGGCCAAGGTAGAGGCGATCGTGTCCTGGCAGCCGCCAGCCAGCCGCAAAGATGTCCAGCGCTTCTTAGGGTTCGCGAACTTCTATCGGAAGTTCATCCCTGAGTACGCGACCCTAGCGGCCCCCATCACCAGCGTGCTCCGGGGAAAAGCACCCTTCCGGTGGACCGAGGAGGCCCAGCAGGCGTTCGAGCGGCTGAAAACCTGCTTCATGTCTGAGCCCGTTCTTCAGCACCCGGACCCCAGGCGGCCCTTTGTAGTGGAGACCGACGCCTCGGATGTGGCGGTCGGGGCGGTCCTGTTGCAAGCTGGGGGTCCAGAGGGCCAACTCCAACCTTGTGCCTACTACTCGCGGCAGCTGTCTTCCCCCGAGCGGAACTATACCATCTGGGAGAAGGAACTCCTGGCGGTTAAGGCGGCCTTTGAGGCCTGGCGGCACCTGCTGGAGGGCGCCCGGCATCCGGTGCAGGTACGGACTGACCACCGCAACCTGGAGTACCTCCAGACCGCCCGCAAGCTGACTCCGCGGCAGATGCGGTGGGCCCAGTTCTTCTCGCGGTTTCATTTCCAGCTCCAGTATGTGCCGCGGGTTCGTAACCGCCGCGCCGACGCCCTGTCCCGGAAGCCAGAGTATGCCGCAACTCCGGAGCCCGAGGTGCGGTCCACTATCCTGCGCCCGGAAAACTTTGCGGCGGCGGTGGAGGTAGCCACCCTGACAGAGCGGATCCGGGAGGCCCAGGCTCGGGAGCCGCCCCGGGGGCCCCTTCGGCTGGGGGACGCCTCCTCCCCGTGGTCCCAACGGGAGGGGATGCTGTATCAAAAGGGCCGCTTGTTTGTTCTAACAGGTCCGTGCCGGGACGAGGTGTTGCGGCTCTGCCACGACAGCAAACCCGCGGGGCACTTTGGCCCGTTCAAGACCATGCACCTGGTGACCCGCGAGTTCTGGTGGCCCCGGGTACGAGGGGACATCGACCGCTACGTCCGCACATGCCCCGTGTGCCGCCGCGCCAAGGACCCGCCGGGGAAACCTCCTGGTCTCCTCCAACCTCTACCAACTCCGACGGGTCCCTGGAAGGCGGTGTCCATGGACTTTATCACCGACCTCCCACCGGCTCGAGGACACACGGTCATACTGGTGGCGGTGGACCTTTTCACCAAGATGGCGCACTTTGTCCCGTGCCCGTTACTGCCCACTGCCAAGGAGACGGCTCGCCTAGTGTTACACCATGTGTTCCGGCTCCACGGCCTCCCCGAAGGGATCGTGTCCGATCGGGGACCCCAATTCACGGCTCGGTTCTGGCAGTGCCTGCTGCGTCAACTGGACGTAGAGCCCCACTTGTCTTCTGCCCACCACCCGCAGACGGACGGCCAGACGGAACGTACCAACGCAACCCTGGAGCAGTACCTACGTTGCTACAGCTGCTACCAGCAGGACGACTGGGCGGACCTGCTACCTCTGGCGGAGTTTGCCTATAATAACACCGTCCACGCCTCCACCCAGCAGACCCCGTTCTTCACCAACTACAGCTACCATCCACGTTGGTTCCCGGCCGTCGGGGCACCATCCGCGGTGCCCGCCGCCGACCAATGGCTCCAGGAGCTGCGGGCATTGCAGAGCCTGCTGCAGGAGCAACTAGAGCTTGCCAAGGTGGCATACAAGCGGACCACCGACCGCCACCACCAACCGGGCCCGCCGTTGCAGGTCGGGGAGCGGGTCTGGCTATCCACCCGCTTCCTCCCGACAGGTCGCCCCAGCCGCAAGCTGGATGCCCGGTTCATTGGGCCCTTTGAAGTCACGGCCCAGTTGAACCCCGTGGCTTATCGGCTGCAGCTTCCGCACAACCTGCGGGTTCACCCCGTGTTCCATAGGTCACTCTTGCTGCCGGCCTCGGGAGTGCGTCCCGACGCCGGGCCAGGTCCACCTCCAGCGTCTGTGATTGTGGATGGCGAGGAAGAATTCGAAGTGGCTGAAATCCTTGACTCCCGCTGGCAGAGAGGGCGCTTGCAGTACCTCGTAGACTGGCGTGGCTACGGGCCGGAGTAACGGTCCTGGGAGGATGCCACCGATGTCCACGCGCCCCGGCTGGTGCAGGCCTTTCACCGGCGCTTCCCTGCCAAGCCGCGGCCTCGGCGGGGTAGGGGGGGCGAGTCTGGGGAAGGGGGTGATGTCAGGGGCATGGGCCCGACGGGCAGAGAGCTTGCAGCTGTGAGGCACAGTCCAACTGCGAGCCCTCAGCCACATGGCCACGCCTGATTGGTCGGCCCTCAGCCACATGGCCACGCCTGATTGGTCGGCCCTCAGCCACATGGCCACGCCTGATTGGTCGGTGCCTGGCTTGGAGGGCTATTTGAGGCAGGCGCCGGGCTGTGGAAGGCATGGAGCAGCAACTGTCGGTCAACTGTGGTCCTGCTGTCCGTGCCTTGTTCCTGCCCTCGCCTGAAACCAGTCCTCCTGTTCGCCTTAGTGAAGTAACCTGCCCTATGTACTTTAACAGCCTGTGTTTATTTCTGTTAAGACTGCATTAAAGCCCTGCAGCTCTAACCAGCTCCCCTGCCTCTGCCTGACCACCGCCTGGCACTGACAAAAACCAATTTTTACTTGCAACTGACCTTTGCTAGCCAATATCCAATATGGGGGAAGTCATGCCAATTTTAGGGGCCCTCTCTTAGGGTTACTCTGTGGTGTAACAGTGGTGGTATAAGAACCTATCCCTATTCTTTCCATGTTATATCTACCTCTGGCACCAAAGCTTCTGTTAAAGAAATAAAGCACAGGAACACATTTGCTTCCTTGAATGAGATTTACTTGTATTGTGAAAACTGGCTTGTTGTCTTGTGAACTTGGGGTTCCAGGAGCAAAACAGGACAGGGCCCCGCACCGTTAATGGTTTTGCAGAAAAGGCCATTTCAGCAGCTGTTGCTTGCCACATGAGTATCACTTGCTGAGATTTCCTCTTTCACATAACTGTTAAAGGTACAGGAGCCCTACTTCTGAACCCAACAAAACTCTGGAAAACAGTGCGTGAAGAACAGGTAACCCCTTCTTTAAATGTATTTGTCTTTTATTAATCAGCCTACCCAGAAGCCCTGTTCATTTTTGGATGAATTAACTGAGACATGGCTTGTCTCCCATTTCAAATTGAGCACAACTGCCACAATATGTTCTATTTTGTCAGTTAGATGATGCCTGAAGTGGGGGACAGGAGAGAAGAGCAGGGAACCACAAAATCATTTTGTGCTTTGTGAAAAAGTTCAAAAACTGCAGTGAATCAGTAGGGAAAATAGAAATCCAGGAACACCTACTCAAGTGTGCCATGGGGATGGAAGGCACGGCATATCTAAGAATGTGCACATTCCAACCCACAGAGCATTTAAATCTTCATTTTAAAAGGCAACATCAGTTCCCCTGCAACCGCAAGACAGATTTACCCATGTAATGGTTATCTCTGGATGACTCCAGAGATAACATATTTCTACATTGCAATGTTCATCCATGTTATACTGAAGTGGAATGCAGGACTGAATTAGACTTTTTGTTCTGTGTAAACAGAACTGAATTGCAGCAATTCTCCCAGGTTTTTCTCACACATAAGTCTTTCCCAGTGTCAGTGGAAATGTGAGATCTTCTGCATCCTAGACAACAGTGGCAAAGGATGTGACTACACTCACCCATGACCCTAGTTCTAAGTGGAATAGTTCAGTACTGATGACAGAACCACAGCTGGCATTCTGTTAGTGCATTATGCAGATGTAAATCCAACTTACATCTACATAACTCCCTTTTTGAGGTCACTGTAGAAGTCATAGTCCTCTCTCTCTCTCTCATACAATGACCCAACCCCCTATAAACCTACCTTCTTCATGCTGCCCACCACTGAAATGTCTGTGGAGTGGCTGGTCTGAGAAGTGTCTGGCCATGACCCTGTAGCTAAATGCACTATGATGATATCATCCTCTGAGATGTACAGAAGGCTCATGAAAAGCCCCAAAGGATGCCTTCACTGTCATGGCTATGGGGACACAGCCAGACCCTTCTCAGACATCTTCTCCACCAGTCACTACATGCTTATGTCAGCACAGGAGCATGAAAAAAATTGGACTTACAGAAAGAAGAGTCAAGAGACATGGTGTGGCTCCTCCTACAGAACTTTTATGCTTTGTCTCCTCCTGTCTTCTACTACACAGGAGACTAACTTCTTGCTACCAGTCTCCAGTCCTCTAGCATTCATTCCTTGAAATGCCCCCGCTCAATTCATCTAGTAATAGAGCTGACTGACACAAATGTTATGCTCTGTCATGGCCTAATAGGAAGTGGCTTAGTTACTGCTTCAAATAAGACAACCCATGGAGTCATAAGACAGGAGTAGACAACTAAGGAGGACACAGGGCCCCACAGCAGGCCATGAACTCAAAAAATAGGCTGATGGGTGACCAAAAAGGAAACCGGAAGTTACTTCCAGTTTCAGTCATCAAATGTTACCTGTCACTCCAGGGGTGTTTTCTGACCAATTTCTGGAAATCTGCACCTGACTTGGGGCACGTGCAGCAAGGCTTTGGAACTTCAGTAGGTCCAAGGAAGAATAAACATTCCTGTAGGGGCCACATACAGGCATCATCTAGCCAACCCCTGATTGAAGGCAACCTAAGATCTTGTCCTCAACCCTCTGTTCATGATATATGAGGATAATAATATGAGGTAATTTTAGAAAAAGGGCTTATCTTACATACCTTTTTCATGGATTGGTGAGGCATTTTATGTAAAAGTATTCAAACTGTAAAGAAGAGAATCAAAACTGGAATAATGCAATAGTAGTGTAACAAATACCATCTTCGATTATCTATTATCTGAACTAGGTTATACATGTAAATACAAACCAGCAATCTTAGCTCTTGGCTAACTGCTGGATTTTGCAAAGCTTCCTCACATATACACACTGTATGTGTGCATATGTATTTTGATGAGTAGATTGTTTAGGATGCAGAAGATCTCACATTTCCACTGACACTGGGAAAGACTTATGTGTGAGAAAAACCTTGGAACCTGCTTGATTAAAATTCTGCTTGAATAGACAGCCACTATCACCGATCCCTTGTTATTAACTGCCATTGTTGACTTCGATTTGTGGTGACCTTATGAATGGGAGATCTCCAAATCATTGTATCATCAACTGCCCTGCTCAGATCTTGCAGACTCAGTGCTGTGGCTTCCTTGATCGAGTCTATCCACCTGTAATTCAATCTTCCTCTTTTCCTACTACCTTCCATCTTACCAAGCATTATTTTCATAGAATCATAGAGTTGGAAGAGACCACAGGGGCCATCCAATCCAACCCCTTGCTTTGCAGAAACGCCTATCAAAGCATTCCCAACAGATGGCCATCCAGCCTCTGCTTAAAAACCTCCAAAGAAGGAGACCCCACCCCACCCCACTGAGAAAGCATATTCCACTGCCGGACAGCTCTGACTGTCAGGAATTTCTTCCTGAGGCTCAAGTGGAATCTCCTTTCCTGCAGCTTGAATTCATTGCTCCTTGTCCTAGTCTCTAGAGCAGTGGAAAACAAGCCCGCTCCCTCCTTGACATGACATCCCTTCAAATATTTAAACATGGCTATCATGTCCTCTCTTAAACTTCTCTTCTACAGACCAAACATACTCAGCTCCCTAAGATGCTTCTCATAAGGCATGGTTTCTGAACCCTTCACCATCTTGGTCCCTCTCCTCTGGACACACTCCAGCTTGTTGATATCCTTCCTGAAATGAGGTGCCCAGAACTGGATACGATATTCCAGATGTCTAACCAATGCAACATAGAGTGATACCATTACCTCCCTTGATCAAGACACCATACTCCTATTGATGCAACCAAGAATCGCATTGGCTTTCTTGGCTGCCGCATCACACTGCTGACTTATGTTCAGCTTGTGATCTACCAAGACTCCTAGATCCCTTTCACATGTACTGCTATCCAGCCACGCGTTCCCCATCCTATATTTGTGCATTCCCTTTTTTCTGCCTAAGTGTAGGACATTACATTTCTCTCTGTTTTCTAGGGAGTCATGTCTTATCATGATATGTGGATGGGTCGAACAGTCTCAGCTTAGCCATCTTGGTTTCTAGGGATAGTTCAGGCTTCATTTGGTCTAGGATCCATTCATTTATCTTTTCAGTAGTCCCAAGTATCTACAGAACTCTTCTCTAGCAACGTATTTCAAATGACTTGATTTTCCTCCAATCAGATTTCTTCACTGTCCAGCTTTCACAACCCTACACAGAAATTGGAGATACAATGGCACGGACAGCCCTAACTTTAGAATCAAATGATATATCTTTACACAGATCTTGTCTAGTTCCTTCATAACAACTCTTCTATGTCCTAGTCTTCTTCTGATTTCTTGTCTACAGTCTCTGTTCTGATTAATGGATGAGTCAAAGTATGGAACATCTTTAACTATTTCTATGTCTTCTTTATCTGATTTCAAGTTATGTAAATAATCTGTGGTCATTATTTTTGTTTTCTCACTGTTCAACTGTAAACCTGCCTTTGCACTTTCTTCTTTGACTTTCTTCAGTAAACATTCCAAGTCTTTGCTGTTTTCTGCTTGTTACCCCACTGGCATACCCTATCCCGGGGACTATAAATTTGATATCAAATATGCCCACCATGCCAGAGAGGTTGCCCAGATGGGCACATAGGCAAAGAGGTCGAACAACTGAAAACAGGTCAGGACCAGAAAAATCCCCAGTCACGTAGCCCGAGGACATCTCAGGCAATACACATCTACATAGACAAAGGGTCCTCAGCCAAGGATAGCCAACTTCAGGGGATTACGTGTTTTCCCCAGGTTGAGCAACTGTGATTCTGGAAAAATCCTATAAGGCACGGTCCATCTACATAAACTCACACTGCAACCCTTTGCAACCGCAACCCTGAACACTTGCAACCCACTATAAACCAATCATGCAAATAACGAAGTTGCCATTGTTTGGCATTCCTTCCTTTGCTGTGACCATTGTTCTCCCTGGGACAGGGTCTGCCCTCGAGGTACATTCTGCCCTATAAGTAGTCCTAGTTTTTAAGGATCTCTAAGGAGAATTCCCCACCACACTAGCAGACCAGCGCTCTGTTAGTTGAGTGATCTCCTCAGCCATCTCTTTGCTGAGTTCCGTTCTTCTCACTGCTTCCTGGACCGAAGACTTCAGGATAGGTGCAATATCACCGCCTCTACAATCCCTTTGCTATATCCCCTATTCATTTTTCACCTCTTTTCCTTCTCAATAGTCCTTGTGTCTGTGAGTGTGTGAGTGCATGAGTATGTGGTACTACATTCATTTAGTAAAATTAATTTATTTTGTACATTTGTCTGGCTTTTTGCTTGACCTGACCCTGTAAAGTTGGGTAAAAGATCCTGCTGGGTTACCCTGTTTTACTATTGCCAGTGCTCCACTAATTTCCCCAACCTTTATAACTTGGAGCTAATCAAGGTGTTCCCTGTGAGACCCCCAGAAGTCAGGGTAATATGCTAGTAGTGTGGTATCATCAGAATATCTAAAATTGTTGGTGCTCTTTCATCCAAATTTTATGCCTCCTTCTTTTGAGTCTGATCCTGCTTTACGCATGAGATGTTGACTGCACAAGTTAAACACATAGGATGACAAAATGCAGGCTTACATGACTCCCTTTTCAGTTGGAAGCCATTCCATTTATCTGTATTCTGTCCTGAGAGTAGCCTCTTGTCCTGAGTACAGGTTGCACATCAGGACAACCAAATGTTGTAGCATGCTCATTTCTTTAAGAGCAACCCATAGTTTTCCTGTCCTTACCAGGAGTTAATCAGCACACTTGTGCTGGCCTCCCGAAAAAGCCTCTTTGATCACATGGAACATTTCCACACAACCCTCTTATAGCGCGATGATTCCACTTTCAACCTCCTATGGAATCCTGGGGTTTGTAGTTTCGGGAAGGGCCGGCCCAGGATTCCATAGGAGGTTGAAAGTGGAATCATCGTGCTATAAGAGGGTTGTGCGGAAATGGCCATGGTTAAGCCAAGTACATATTGGAAAATGTACAGGAATAAAACTCCAATTAACCTCCATTATTGACAAGTTTTCCCCAAGGGTATAGATGAAACACTGACTGGAATATTAAGTGACCAAATCTACTCAAGCAAAGAGATTCCACACACTAGCACATTTCCCAGGGCATTCTATAGTTAGCAAGCATATCATCCTAGGTGCCCTATAGTTACTCCACTGGAAAAACCCTAGCCCAGGGTCTACAATTTTGATATTAAAACATGATTCCATGTGCCTGAGAGGTCACCCGAATGAGCACGTAGGCAGGCACGGTTGAATGACTGAAAACCAGGTCAGGCCAGTAAATCCCTAGTCATGTAGCCCCAGGAGACCTCAAAGTATGTAAATCCCCAATAAACAAAGGGTCCTCAGCCCTGAGATGCCGACTTGAGGGGATTAGCGTGTCTGCCCCAAGCTGAGCAAGTATTCTATCAAGCAAGGACCATTTACATACAGGCACGCCACAAACAAACACAGCCAAAGATCCTGAAACTTTGGCAACACCTTGCAATCTCATCACACAAAGGAAATTACCATTGTGGAGCTTCGTTATCACTCCAATACCCATTGTTCTCCCTGGGAAAGGATTAGTCTTCCAAGTACTTTTTCCCCTACAAATAGTCCCGGTTTTTGGAGTGTTTCTTTGGATCGCTCTCAGTCTTCCCAGCAGACAGTTGCTCTGTCTGTTGAGTAATCCCCTCAGCCCTACTCATGCTGAGTGTCATCTCTCTGCTGTCTTCCCAGACCACAGACTTCAGGATAAGGTGCAGTATTACCTCCAGCTACACCCCTTCAATACTCCCCTGTCCAATTTCCTCTCTTTTACTTCTTAATAGGTCCTGAGTGAGTGAGTGCATGAGTAGGTTGGTGCGTAAGGCTTGTATTCAATAAAATCATTTATGGGACATTTTTGTTTGGTTTTTGGTCTGGCCTGACCCTGTAAAAACTGGTTAAAAGACCCCGCTAGGTTACCCTGCCTCTGGTATTGCTATAGCTCGTGCTCTGGCTAGTTTCCATTCCCCATCATGTGGAGCACATTAAGGTGTCCCCCAAGGGACCCCCGAAATCAGGGTAACACTAGCAGAACAATGAGTGTGAACATTCTCTCACACTGCCACTTCATCCTTCATTAATGTTGCATTATGTGGATGCATAATGGACTCCTTGCTCCACAAATTTCTCACAGCTCTTGTGTGTGTGTGTGTGAGAACGCAAACTGTTACAAACTTGTTGTTATGGCTAGCCAGTTCCATGGGAAACTTTTCCTCAGCGTTATCAGCTTGTCCGGAACTGGCACACAGCTGCGCCATCATATGTGTTTTTGCTACATGACATGTTATGGCTATGAACTTGTTATTCACGCTTGTTGTCGTGAGGTGAAGGTGCCTAAAGCATGTTTACTGCATATCATATAAACCCCATGCCTTGTGTAAAAGTCTCTCTGTTCTTTTCTCTTTGCACTCTGTTGCTGATCTGCCATGATGTTCGGCAGAATAGATTTTGCTTCTGTAACTTAAGCTGTTTTGAAATTCTTTTTTACTAATAAACGTAGTCAATCTGCTAGTATGACCTCAGCAGTGTTTTGTTACTTGCTACGTGAAGCAGGCATGAAGTCTAAAGCAAGCAGGAGTTTTTATTTTCTTTTTATCAGCAGGAGTTTCTCGACTCCTGTTTTGCAACATGGTAGCAGAGGATGGTTGCGAGCCATCGACCTTGTTCTGAGTCCTGCTTTAAGTTATGCCTGCTGAGGAGTGTTTTTGAATAAGTTTTTAGCTGGTTCTACCATGGCTCAACCAGTGCCTGGGGGTTTGCCCCTTGTGAAGCTCAACGGGTCAAACTACCTTGCATGGTCAGCGAGAATGGAAAAATATCTGCAGGCCGAGGGTCTGTGGGGAGCGTTTACTGATCCTGTTTCATTGCAAGGTACAGCAGCTCAGATTCAGGCTGCAACTAGACGAGCCATGTCTATGCTCTTCCTGGCTGTGGAAGATGACCAGCTCACGCACATCAGGGACCTTAATACTCCACGTGAAGGATGGGTCAAACTACGAGATATACATCTCAGTGAATCTGGAGCAGCAAAGTATGCTTTGTCTCATGGGTTTAAATACCAAATGGACCCCAGGCACCTCGATGAGGGAGCATTTGACAGTTTTTTCAGAGCTTTTTTCATCACTCCGAGAGAGAGGCAAAGTTTTGCCTGAGAGTGACAGGGTATTCTGTTTTTTAAATTTCCCTTGATGTTTCCGGGGAAACTAGTCGTTTCTTCACTCCAGTCCGTGCCAGAAAGGGATTTGACTGTCTCCATGGTTTCTGCCCGACTGATGGAGGAAAAAGACAAGGGGACCAGGAATGCGGCACCCCCCCACACAGGCTTCAGGGGGGCAGAAGTCTGCTCCGGTAAGAAAAAATCTTCAGCTGCTGATCGCAGTGAGGGAGGGGCTGGTGCATGCCCATGCTGTCCGGAGATGTTTTCGTTGGATTTGTTTCACACCTCAGGCGTGATTGCCCACTTCTAAAAGAAGGGGGCAAAAGTACCAGTAGACCCGGGTTTTCCCCAGGTTCCAGAAGTAGAGGGAACAAGGCAGGTCGTGCCAGGGGACGGTTGCGTGTTGCTGTAGCTGTTTCTGAAGGCCCCCAAGATGCAGAAGTCCCAGACCCAGCCTGGCTCCTGGACAGCGGGTGTTCCCAGCATCTCGTAATTCAAAAGACTTTTTCCCCAGTGTTTTAAATTCTGCCAGTGTTTCAAAGGTAATTTTGGCAGATGGGACAAATGCTGAGGTTTGTGGTGAAGGGATTGCCTATGTCCCAGCACTTGATATGTGTTTGAAAAATGTTTTGTATGTGCCCTCTTTTTGATTTTTGTCTTTTATCTGTGGGGCAGCTGACAGAATCTGGGTTTAAGGTTGAGTTCTGTGGAAAACAGGGCAAAGTGCTCAAAGATGGGGAGGTGTGTGCTGTGGCTACACGGGAAGAAAGGCTGTTCTTCCTTGAAACAAAACATACTGTGTGTAATGTGTATGTAATACTCCACAACACCATGAATGCATTCATCTCATGCATCGTCGCATGGGGCATGCAGTTTTCCAGTGTTAAAAAAGTTGGCAGGTTGCTGAAAAGGGGTGTTCTTTGAAGTCTTGTAGTGTTTTTCCTTGACTGTGCAATTTGCAAGCAAACCAAGTCCAAGCAGCTACCAGCACCACGGGTTAGCCCGTGTGCCAACTGCTCCATTCCAGTTGGTTCATTGTGACATTGTAGGGCCCCTCAGTAAACAATCACTCGGAGGGGGTGATTTTCTGTCTTTTCTAGATGATTTTAGCAGGTACATTTTCTTTTTATGTGTTAAAGCAAAAGTCTGATGTGTGCCCAAGTCCTAAGAATTGGTGTTCCCTGATTGAGAGGCAGTTTGGTTGCTCTCTTCAAAAGTTGCAAACTGATAGGGGAGCTGAATTCTTGTCAAAAAAACATCCAACAGTGGTTCAAAAAGAAAGGGATCATTCACAGGACAACTCCCGGGCTTTCCCCCACCAAAATGGAGTGGCTGACCAATGCAGGAGTTTTACAAACTCTGATGCACAGTCTGCTAACTGATGCAGATCTGCCTCTGAGTTTTTGGGGTGAAGCAGTTCTGACTGCCTGTTACATACACAATAGGCTCTGGAGTAGTGTAATAAAATTCAACCCCCTATGAGTATTTGTATAATAAACAGCCTTCCATTGCTCACATGAAGGTGTTTGGGATTTTTGCCTGGGTGCACATTCCCAAAAGTCAAAGGGGAGAGCCAAAAGCCCAGCATCTGCGTTTTGTTGGTTATGAGAATTTTTGAAAAGGGGGTATCGCTTTCATGCTGGTGGTAATTCCTGTGTTGTGTCAAGAAATGCCTCCTTCGAGGAACACGAAAACGGGGCAGGGTTTTTTAAATAGCGTCTAAAATTTTCTTCCTGTGTCTAGCCAGCCTGCAGCGCAGCCAGTTCAACCCTCAGTCTCCGCTCCCAGGCCCTCGAGGGTTAAAACAGAGGAGAGAGACTTGCGAAGGGGGAGAGCTGTAAGCGATGTGGCTGAGTCTAGCACAGGGGAGGGAGAGCGAAAGTATTCAGTTAAAAGGTCACGTAGTGCTGAGGAGGGGGAAGGCACCTCACAGAGTCAACCCATCCTCAGAAAGAAAAAGAAAAACAAAAGGCATTCCCCCGCGTTTTTTCCCTGACGCTGGGCAGTCCGTGTGTGTGCAGCTGTAGCTTTTTGAACCGGAAAGTTTTTTTCTGAAAGATTGCCTGAGCGACAGGCTCAGCCCGGGGGGGGAAATTCCCATGCAAAGTGAGATGGATTCAATTGCTCAGCACAATGTGTATTCTCTGTGTAAATTACCCAAAGGTGTGAAACCAATTGACAGTAAATGGGTTTACAAGCTAAAGACCTCTGCTGATGGGCAGGTGAAATATAAAGCACGTCTAGTCGCAAGAGGGTGTTTTCAAAGCGACGCCACTTTGACCAAATATTCAGTCCCACAGCAAAACAGCAGTCTTTGATTTTGGGTTTTTTTCCCCGGCAGCTCAAATGAATGCTGTGCTGACACATTTTGATATCACTACTGCCTATCTCAATGCTGATTTGGAAGAAGAGGTTTATATGCTTCAACCTGATGGGTTTGAAGTTGAAGGAAAAGAGTCTCACGTTTGGAAACTGAAACGTGCTCTATATGGTCTGAAACAATCAGCCAGGTGTTGGAATGTTTGTTTACACAATGCTCTGCAGGCGTGTGGTTTCAAACAAAGTGTTGCTGATCCCTGTGTATATGTCCGAGGGAAAGGGGAAAGTTTAGAAATTCTCCTTGCCTATGTGGATGATTTGTGTTTAGTTTCTGCTACACAAAATCAAGCACCCAAATGTTTGAGAATGAACTGGGAAAAAAGTTCCAAGTCAAAAATCTGGGTCCAGTTCAAAATTTTCTGGGAATTGGAAATAAAACAAGTCAAAAATGGTTTTCTTGTGTCAGAAACAAAAGATTGTGAAGTTGTTAAAAAAACCCAAAATGACTGACTGCAAGGCTGTAAAAACGCCTATGGTACCTGGGTTTATGAAAAACATTGGTGATGAAATGTTTCCTGACATACATCTGTATCAATCTGTCATCGGGAGTCTCTTGTACTTAGCAAGTACCTGCCGCCCTGATATTGCTCTAAGTGTAAACATTTTGGGCAGAGCGTGTGCTAAGCCTACCCCGTATCATTGGGGAAGGGGTTAAAAAAGTCTTTGGTACCTGAAAGGTTCTTTGGAGTATTGTTTGTGTATTTTTCCCAAAGAACAACCTACATTGGTGTGTTACTCTGATAGTGATTTTGCAAAGATGTGTCAGATCGCAAGAGCACATCTGGTTATGTTATCATTTACAGTGGAGTGGTTATTGATTGGAAAACTAGGAAACAAACAAAAATTTAATTTTTTTGTCAACAATGGAGGCTGAGTACGTGAGTTTGTCTACACTCTGTACTGAACTAGAGTGGTTCATACAGTTGTTAAAAGATCTGGAAAAACCATATTCCACAATCAGTACAAATATATTGTGATTCACAAGCCTGTATTCACATGGCAAGTTCTGACAGAACTTCCTCTCGCTCAAAGCACATTGACATTAAGTTTCATAATGTAAAGTTGTTTTTGGAGATGGGAAAGGATCTCTCACTTATGTGCCTTCAGAATGTAACTTAGCTGATGTGTTTACTAAACCACTATCTGCTGAGACATTTGGTCAGCTTGTAAGTAAACTGGGATTCAAAATTTCCCGTCCAAAGTGGCTAAATATGTGACTAAAATTTGTTCCCCCAAGGAGTAGGGGAGTGTTGCATTATGTGGATGCATAATGGACTCCTTGCTCCACAAATTTCTCACAGCTCTTTGTGTGTGTGTGTGTGAGAACGCAAACTGTTACAAACTTGTTGTTATGGCTAGCCAGTTCCATGGGGGAAAATTTTCCTTAGCATTATCAGCTTGTCCGGAACTGGCACACAGCTGCGCCATCATATGTGTTTTTGCTACATGACATGTTATGGCTATGAACTTGTTATTCACGCTTGTTGTCGGGGGAGGTGAAGGTGCCCAAAACATGTTTTCTGCATATCATATAAACCCCATGCCTTTGTAAAATCTCTCTGTTCTTTTCTCTTTGCACTCTGTTGCTGATCTGCCATGATGTTCGGCAGAATAGATTTTTCTTCTGTAACTTAAGCTGTTTTGAAATTCTTTTTTACTAATAAACGTAGTCAATCTGCTAGTATGACCTCAGCAGTGTTTTGTTATTTTCTACGTGAAGCAGGCATGAAGTCTAAAGCAAGCAGGAGTTTTTATTTTCTTTTTATCAGCAGGAGTTTCTCGACTCCTGTTTTGCAACAATTAATATGAATCTTTCAGCATAGCAAATATTGGGCCACTCTTTTGGGGTTTGGGGTTTTTTTTTTTTGTTTTTTTGGGCCCTTTTTCTTCAAGGTACAACTCTAGAGCATTGTTGGAGGGACAGTTTTTCACACCCCCGATTTCCTATTTTTTAAAAAACAAAAACCTTGCAGCTTCAAAAGGCTGGTTCTCTGTTTACTGCCTTCTTCCCAAAAATTTTCTGTTGGTCTCATCCTAGAAAGATATTGCTGTCCTGTCCCATTTTCAGAAGAGGTCTTACTCCTTCTTTGTTGAAGTCATTGAGCTAAGCTTCAGTATGCACTTGGCTTATTTTAAGTTGAAATCAGCATTTTCAATAGGATTGCCAGATCTCAGAGCATTGCCTGGAGTCCCCGCTTTTTGTGTGCCACAAAGGTGCAATTTGAGAGGGCTCAAATTTTCCCCGATTCAGCTTTTGGGGACAGGGAAACAAGGCTACACACAAACTTCTTTTCAGGCAAAGAGTCTTCCAGGTAGCAGTGCAAGTTGCACTACTTTGCAAAGGTTAATTAAATCAAGTGCTGCAATTTGCACATACACTTAATTTCCAACCAGGAAAATATTTTTGTCCCTTTGTGTATTTGAATGATAAGCTGTGAGCAACACTGGTTGCTGTTTAATGCATAATACATGATGGCATCACTGGGCCCCGCCCCCCTGACATCACCAAGACCATCTCTAAGTCTCAGGTTTTGGCCAGGAAGTCTCAGGACTTGGGATAAGCCTGACCTGGCAACCTCAAATTCTTGAGTGCAGAGCTCTAAAAGCTGGCTAGAGAATTTACCAGGCTGTTCTCTTTCTCAGGTCCCAGTCCCCAGGTTCCCTTTCTGGGGAAATCTTTCAAAAAAAATTCCCTCTTGTTGCATTGCACCAGTTGAATTGCAATCCTCCTTTTCCCCCTCTGCAACAGGACAGCATAGATAGGACAAGGAGAAGCTAACGTCTGACCTGTCTTTCAGAGGTCCTTTCCCTCCACAGGCCAACTTCCCACTTTAGTTTTATTCTTTCTTTTGTGTGTGTCTAAAGAGAGGTTGGAGCTATCCATCAACAGTCAGCTGTAAATCTTCCTCCTTCCTCTTCCTGCCGCGGGCCCCCTTTTTTCCTCTTACAAGCCTCTTGAAGCCTCCTTTTACCACTTGGCAGCCCCTGAAGCACAATTTTGCCTAGGCCCAACCCCTGCTACTGCCTGGGTTCAATCCAGTTTACTATATACCACATCTTGGGAATCTAGAATGGCTTCATTCATTCTGCTGTTTGGAGAATTAGAGATTAGTGCCCTGAGGGATGGGTTTGAATCCAAATAAACCCAGTTATTCATTTCTCCATTCCCACACTCTTTCTCAGCAAAAGACAAAGTCACTATTTTAGAAGTAAATGGGTATGTCTCTTAAGTGCTCACATTCCAGATCCAGAAAGCTCTTTGTCTTTCTCTCTCTAAAAGAAATTCTTTCAAAGACTTGCTTAGAATACACACATGCATCCTGTTTCCCAACAAATTCGTTTTAAGTCATTTGAGACAAGCTGAATTAGGAAGTGTGCATCATATTTGCACATTTTGAAACCCTGCTGTGACTCATTTATGTGCCATTAAAAGTTTACACTTGGTACATTTTGAGTTCAGCTGCTTTAAAAGTGCTGCACTACACACCCACGGGATCCTGGGAAGGCAGGGTTGTTCTTGTATTACTTTTTGTGCTCACTGACTGATAGGGTCACTCAGGAACAAGCGCGTAGGACAGGACTGAGTGGTGGAAGTGTAGGTGGAATTTCATTGCTCCCTGCAGTCATCCTGGGTGGACATTGGCAAGGCACACAAATGGCTGCTCAACACCGTGGAGCTCTGTGAATCTAATTGTGGGTTTTCTTTCATTTCTCTCTTCTTACAGAGGGATGAGGCACAGAGCTCTTTTCTCTTTGAGAAAATGAAATGGTATGTCCTGCCTTGTTAACTATACAGATATTAAAGACAAATAATAAAATCTTCTCACCTCATAAACCTGACATGCAGCCTGCCATTATGTAGAGTGAGGCAGCTGCCCTTGGCAGCCAATTTTTTTTTAAAAAAACTTATTTTCAAGACCTGAATGTTGGAGACAGACCTCCCACAAACCCATTGGTTTTGGGCATAGAAGATGTCAATTTATTATAGAAGTAAGACTAATAATAAATATAATGGCCCAAATCCTGTATTAGCTACAGCTAAGTACAGTGCCCCCTCAACTAGGGAGCTCTGGTGGTGCAGTGGTTAAATGCCAGTACTGCAAGCCACAAGGTTGTGAGTTCAATCCTGTCGGGCTCCAAGGTTGATGACTCAGCCTTCCATCCTTTCACAGGTCAGTAAAATGAGTACCCAGCTTGTTGGGGACATGTATAGAAATGTTTCGAAATACATGCTATTTGTAAGTTGTTCACCACCTCGATCCACATGGAGAGGCGTGATACAAATTAATAATAATAATAACAACAACAACAACAACAACAACAACAACAACAACAACTTTCACAAGGGGTACAGGGTGCAGAACCCTCACAAAAGGTTTTTTTTTAAAAAAAAAAAAAGCAAACCTCCCCCACCTGCAATTGGGTGCTTCCCACCCATTCCCTTTCTTTTTGCCTGGGTGAGTGTGCCTTCCTTCTTTGCACCCAAGCAAAGGGCAAACAAATGGGAGCGGGCAGCCCTATGGGCAGAGAAGACACACACATACCTCCTCCCTCCATTCTCTTGCCTGTTGCCTAGGCCTTCCCTCCTTTCTGCGCACCCAGGCATTCACTTGCCTTTTGCTAAGGTACAGAGAAGCCAGATCATGAGAGGGGGAGAATTGGTGGGGAGGCAAGTGGGCACCTCGGGAGAAATCAAATTCACAAAGATCAAACTCGCAAATGTGGAGGGAGGACTGTATTTTTAACGAAGCAAGTTCTCCTGTCCTCTTCTCCCTACACGCCACCGCCACAGAGAGAGAATGATGGAAATGTCACTCACCTGCTCTCCAATCAATGGCAGAAAGGCTCTTCCTCTCCTCATGCATCCGATGCTTGGAAAAGTAAGTTTGAGGGGGAGTTTGATTGTGGTAGTAATACCACTATTGTCAATCAAGAATACAAACCAGTTACCTAGATTTACTCATTTGTAACTGTTTTGTATTCCCAATTGTTATTTAGATGCAATTTTGATGCTATTGCCACAACTGTAACTCTACCAGGGATCAGAGCATGGATGAATGATGTTTCCTTCAGGTTTGGGGGTAGGCAAGGCAGGGTAGGGCAGGCCTGGAGAGGTTCCATTAGTTAAGTATACTTAACTTAGTTATACTTAAACTAAACAGCTGATGTAGGATTCTGGCCAATATATATGTTCTTTAATTTAGTTTATTTATAGGAGATTTGATAATGCATGTATGTGACTGTACTAGTTATATTGCACATTATATTTTATTAATTTGGGGAACTGGTGTGATTGCCATAGTCAAAGGGTTTTGTTTTGTTTTATTTTTTTTAGACTTTTAAAAAAAAATTTAAAAAGAAAATTTCAGCACAAAAGCAAAAGCCAACAGATTTTGAAGGCCATGAAAAGACAAAGATTTCTGCGTTTAATACTCTGGTTTTTCTTCAGATCATATAAGTCTTTTGCCTTTTACTAACAAAATAGTATCGATCAGGTTAGCTTGCTCTTGCGAGTTTGAATATACCTTTACTGATGTCAAGCAGTGGTTTCTAGCTTCTTCATCATTACCAATATTACGCCTTCCTCAGCTCCTTACAAGTTACAGCTGGTTATCCTGAAACACCAGCCCAGCCAAGATCATTCCTTAGTTTGTTATGTGAAACCAATTTGCATGCTCATGCTGCCTCCCTTCCGAAATAAACACAAACACTCAAAGGCTTTGGAAAGAAACCGCCACAACTTTAGTTGGTTATAGCTGTTACAGGGCTGGTATGTGCATGCGTCTGGATCTGGGATCTGAGCATAAGCTAACCCACCTGTTTGACTGATGAGCCCAACCCTCCAGCCTCCGTTGCCAGAGCATGAGTGGTGTCTGGCATGGGATCCACGCAGTCAGCAATGAGCGTAGGAAACGTGTGCACCTACCCATACTGAGTCTGCCTGCCACCAACCCTGTACCCCTAGCTTCCAAAGGGAGGGGGGATGCCTTGACACACCCTGCCTGAAGGCACTGATATCAGCACCTTGGTTCCAGGCCCTATGCCAGCTGCCAACTGTACATGAGTTGTGACGATGGTAAATTATACAATGCAAGATGCCAGAAACAGGGAGGGTGGGTGGGACCGTGCTCCACAAAGAAGTGCGCTCTCAATGGAAGAGGCCCTCCTTAAATACCCCCTTTCTGGACCACAGGGAAAACATTAGCCCCAAACTGTCTGGGAAAGGGGCAGTCAATGAGTTTAAACCTGAAGTGAAGAGGCCAATGTGAGGCTGCACAAGGGGTGCAGCCTGCTGGGAAGCAGGGAATGACTTCCTCCGTCTCTCCAGCCACATGAGGAGACCGTGTGTGCTCGCCACCACCCTGATCAGCAAAACCTCCATCCAGTAAGTTGGGCAGCTGCATTTCGTGGTTATAAGCAACAGCAGAAACCCTACAAGACACTATTTACTGGAAGTTTCTCTGCTTTATGCCTTTGGATCACAAACTGTCCCACTATGGTTATCTTGGGCCAAAGGAGACCAAAAAAGCTCCCTTTATCCATGCTTTTGCTGCATAACACACTCCATAGCTCAGAGCATGCATGTGGAATGTATTAGTCACTGCACCTGCATTACTATGTGGAGTATAGTATTCTGTACATGCCCCAGTTCATGTGCTTTGAACCTCTTGCCTATGTAACAGTACATTTAGCCAGAGAGATAATCTTACCATTCTGCCTTGTCTGTTTCTGGTAAATTTCCACACACACATAAAGACTTTTTGAGTAAATACCTCTGCACTTGTTCCCCACTCTTGCAAATAAATTCCATCTCCTTAATTTTGGTGTTTATTCAGGTTTTGCTGGCTAGGGGATACTGAGACATATGGTGCAAATATGTACATTTCCATGCTCTGGTTTAGCCCAGCACCATGAGTGCTGGAGGACAGAAAGAGAACAGCAGTTCTCATCCCTCCAACCCACCGCTTGTGATACCACCTTGCATGCTGTTCTGGAGAGTACAGGGACTGTATCAGGAAGGGCTTGAAAGGGGAATTGCAGAAAGCTGGTGCCTCAACTTCTTCTCCAGTAGAAATCCTGTGCTGTGTCCTGGATCCCTTGAACAGAATATTTTCCATTAATGAGCAGCAACTCTCTAGCCCTTGGGGGCTTCCAAAGCAGCCATGGAGGACCACACACAGTCCACAGGCTGCACTTTCCCTTTCTCTACTGTAATTGAACCCAAAGGAACCCAGCAAACTAAGAGCTGAATGAGGATTTGAACTCCCTTCCAGCACTCCACTGAGTAGCCTGTATTTCCTCTGGGTGGCCTGCATTCCATACAGCTAGGCAAGAAGGAAGGAAAACTGGTCACAAAACTTATCCAGGGAAACAGTATTTGTGTTTGAAATATACTACTTAAAAATCAATAGATAATGCAGTTCCCCTTGAAAATATTATGAAAGTAGCCATCTATACAAAAATGAGATAAAAAGTCCTAATGAGCCTGGGACTCACATCACTGGACACATTGGCAAATCAGAAATAGGATGGATTAGTTAAATGGCTCGTGTCTATTAGTTCATTCCATTAATTTCATGTCCCTGATGCTAGAGGTGAAGAAGAGAGATTGTTTAGAGCAGCAGGAGCAGCTGGAAACAATCCGGTTACATTCCTTCCCAATCCTACCATTCCTTTACAGATGCGAGCTTTGGAAAGAAAGACACAACAGGCTTGCACGTTCAAGGCATGCAGGTTAAAATTATGATACATCTGAAAGTGCAATAATTAACTGTTCCTTATAAATGGGACCAATATTATTAGAAAATATTTACAGAGTTTGTGTCTTTTTCTTTATCTCTAGCTTCCATGTAAAATCACAAACTCACTTATTTTGAATATCCTCCCACTTATAAAAAAAAAAAACTAATGATCAAAATACACTTCCAACTTTGTTGAGTTTGTTTCAGTAACATTGAAATAATTTTATATGTGCTTTTAAATCTTTTTAAACTTTTGGAAGCCACCTTGGGTCCCAGCTTGGAACAAAAGGCTACATATAAATTCAATACATAAAATAAAATATAAAATAAATAAACTCTGTTTCTGAAGAGTAACATTTTTGAGCTCTGCTTGAAACATACAACAGGCTGCTTTCCAGGCTACAGCACCTATGCAGTGCAAAATAAAAATAAAAAGTTTCTTTTAATAAGGTGACAAGCCCATGGACGAACAAATAAAATATTAATGCTGTGGGGTTATAATTTTTCCCCTCAAACAAAAATTGTGGATGCCTTGTAAAAAGAATGAGAGAAGAAGAAAGACTCATAGCTGAACCAATTTTCTGGAATGCGTGTGTTTCATTTTGGCAGTGAACAATGCTACAAATAAGGAGAGTCAACTATGTATGTATAGTACCTATTGTATAGTAACCAAAGTGTCAAAGGTTTTAAACCACCAACTATGGATCACTGGTTGAAAGCAGGTTTCAGCCACAATTTATTATAAAGTTCATACAATTTACAGCTTCTGATTCCTGCGGAAAATTTGTCAGCTTGAAGTTCTAAACAATTGAATTATATATGTAAACATGAATATCTCCCAAAATAGTTATGCAGTTGGTGTGATTTGGAGACCCAGTGTGGTATAGTGGTTTTGAGTGTTGGACAAGGACTCCAGGAGACCAAGGTTCACATCTCCACTCAGACATGGAAACCCACTGGGTGGCCTTGGGCAAGTCCCACTCTCTCAGGCTCAGAGGTGGGCAAAAGCAAGCCTCATCTGAATGAACTTGCCAAGAAACCCCCATGATAGGGTCACTGTTAAATCTGAGTTGACTTGAAGGTGTATAACAGCAACAAAGGTGTGGTTTTAGGAAACTTGCAACATACACACTGTTTTTCTGTAACTCTTCATTTGCTGGGTTGAACACTGGAGTGAGATTCTTGCCTTTTTCTATTTTGGCTATAAAGCCACACATGGAAAAAGAAAGCTCTTCAGACCCTTTATGCCAGTCTTCAATTTATGATGTGACTCTTTCCCCAGCTCAGACCTGGGCTTCTTAAACATTTATTTTCCAGCAAGTGTTCAGCATGCATTCACGATTTCACTCATAGTAATTTTCCTCCTAATTTAACAAACTAAGCACCTTTCAGGGATTCCTCTTCCTGGGGAATTTTTAGTCTCACCTCCTCAGTTTTGGAACAAGGGTGAGGACTGAGTGTATCTATTAGTTGTAAACTTGCGCACAGATTGCATATATGGGCACGTGCTTATGTGCCTTTATCACTTGCAGGTGCAATATGTTTCATTTCATATTAGTTTCTTAAGCACACAGCAGCCCACACACGTATTAGAACCAAATCTCCCCCCCCCGGCTTCCTTTTCATGTTTTTTTTCCCTTCCCCTTCTAGTTGATTAGGCAGCGACTGTGAGCCACAGTGGGCTACATGTTTTGACAGATCCTGACAGGTCTCTGATGCTGTCAAGAATGTCTGAGAGCCCAAAAGTAGCAAAGAAAAAAGAAGAAGAAGAAGGAGGAGGAGGAGGAGGAGGAGGAGGAGGAGGAGGAGGAAATTTAGAAACCTCATCACAGTATTCTTGTATGATCATAAAATAGTTATAAACTTTCTTTTAAAGTCTCAGGTAGAGCATCATTTTTTCCTCTTCTTTTGATGGAGAAGGTCTGCAACTTCTTGCTGGAATCACAAAATAAATAAGAGGGCAAAAAGCTTCTATTGGCATGGAAGCTCTCGCCTCAGGTTTGACAATTATACAGTCAGCCCTCCACACTTGCAGATTTCACTTTTGTGGATTTGATTATTCACAGATTATTTGCTGTCACCTCTGCTGCCTCCCTGTGTCATTTTTAATAGGGACTGGAAGTCTTGTCAGACTGAGAAACAGCGAAAGAGGCTTGTAAGTCCCTCTTAAAAATGGTGTGGGGCAGCAGTGGAGGTGGCAGTAAGCCCCACCAGCCACCCACTCCTGCCATGTGAAGGAACTCTAATGCCTCAAAGGAATCCATGGTGGGTTGAATAGGGTGATCATACTTTTTGTGTGTGTTAAATATGGCTTAGGAGGGCCTAGAGTTATTCACAGTTTTTCCACTTTCACGGGGGTCCTCTGTCCTTAAACTTTAGCAAATGTGGAGGGATAACTGTAGTTAGAGCAACTGGAAGTTACAGAATACACTTAGAAATGTGGGACAGGGAGCTGGAGAGTGTGGCTATGGGCGTGTTAGAGATGATGGATATTGAGGAACATTTATCAAAGAAATACATTCTTAGATAGAAACAGCCTGATCCTTCTGAACTAATTTAAAAGAAAGGGGGAAAAAAGATGTCCTGCCTCATCAAAGAGCAGAGCAGAAGAGAAATACAAACTTGGCTTGGTTCCTTTTCTTTACAACAGAGGGCAATCACTTAATTAACCCTGAGTGAACAAGATGTCATCTGCCTATCATACTTTTGGGATAGGTGGCAGATAGAGGAAGCAAAAGCAAGCAGGAAAGGAACATAAAAGATCCTAATCCCTCTCTGTCTAAGCAATCTCTTCCCTAGTGGACAAAACAACAGAAAGAACAAGTGCGGAAGCTGCTGTTTCTTCCAACAGGATGCAGGTGCCTTAGTCCCCATTCCTAGAGTTGCCAACTTTTTCCTTAACAGGAATCCTTTACCTTTAGCAACTGTGGAACAAGTACAACTCCTATACACTCCAGCTGTCCAGATTTGGCAGGGACAGTTCCAGTTACTGTATTTACAGGTGTATAAGACTCACTCCCCCCTCTCTAAAAAAATACTGTTTGAAAATAGAGTGTGTCTTATACCCTGGCAATTAGTATTGGCCAATGTATAAATGGAGTGTGTCTTATACACAGGTGCATCTTATGCACTGGCAAATATGATAATCTACTGTCCCACTTTCCCAGCTGCTTTTAAAATGTCCCAGTTTCTTTCCCCTCCTCCTACTTTCCCACTTTATCCTTAGCTTACTTCAGCTGCTGCAAATTGAGTTCAAAGTGCATAAGTAGTTTGTACTCAATTCATTCATCAGGGAGAGAGGAGGGTATGAAATTGAGCAAGTGAATTTTTTTGCAGCATGTAGAAGCAATGTTGCAAACACATTCACCAATTGCAATTTTGTCTTTCAGGCAGTTGTTAAATAAACAGGAGCCCTCTCAGAAACCAAACTAGTAAACCACCAAACCCAGTGGTTCTGTGTCCAGCAAAAGCTGCATCTGTGCTGAGGCTGCTTTTATCTTTCATTTTCTGAAAAGAGGTCTGGAGTGGTTTCAGGAAGCCTTGATATACACCGTACCATACTTTTTCTCTGTCCTCTGCATTACCAAAACTAATATCCTTAAACTAACTGGTATGATCTATTAATGACATTTAATCATTAATCCCAACTCGGAACATTTTGGCACTGTGGATTACTTTCAATCCTTTCTTTCTTTCAGCATCTGTACTATCTCACGTTAAAACTGCATGAGCCCACATGATTCAAGATCAACAGAGGAGAGAAACATGTGTAAAGTGTCAATATGTTAGGAAAAAAAGGTGCAAAAATCAAGCATACCTTTTAGATTAGCACCTAAGATTACATCAAAAAAGTATTACAAATGGTAAATCAGCCCTTCTGCTGCTGCTGCTTTCTTCTTTCCTTTCTTCAGCATTCACACTGTTTTTAATTATGAGGTACAAAGAGCAATATTTTTAAATGGAAAACAAGTTTTGCACACAGATTTTACACAATAGATGAGACAAGAAGAAATGCTGAGGTATCTCAGGATTCACAGGATCCAGAGTTGCTGAATGTGGTATTACAACATTGCTGCTTTCGGGCTTTTCTTGTCTTATTGTTAACATTCCCATTTCTTTCTGTTTCAAGACTGCTCTCACGTTATTTCTCTTTCCTCTCCATCTCTTTCTCATCTTACTTGTCTTCCCCCAAAATTCCTGGCTAAGTGTCTTCTCCTTTCCTTCATTCCCTCTCCTTCTCTGTCCCTCCCTGCAGTCTCCTAATTATCCTTGTATCCTTCCCCATCTGTGAGCTTAGCATATGTGGATTTGATTATTCGCAGGTTATTTGCTGCTGCCTCTGCTGCTGTGTAGCATTTTTGATAGGGACTTACAAATCTTCCCTTGCATCCACAATCTCAACCCAAGCCTCGTGAAAATGAGAGGGACTGTGAACACAAGGCAAGGCTTGTAAATCCCTATTAAAAATGGCAGCAGCAGAGGTGGCAGTGTTACCATGCCGTACACACCAAGATATGGTATAAGTGGAAATGAATATTATTTAATTGACACAAAATATAACTTACACACTTAGACTGAACACCACATGGAAAGGGACTCTGACTGGGATGTTGTACTTAGATGAAATCAGCATGGCCAGGTCATAAGTTCACAAGGATTATCTAGAGAGCCCTGACTTGTTGGGTTAGAGATGATTCTGTCAATTGGCCAAAGCTAGAACACAATATATCCACTGAAACTCCCAGACAAAGCCGCAATGACCAATGTCCTGTTAACCTCCTCCTGCCACATTTCCCCTTTTTTTTTTCCTCACCTGCCCAGACATTAAGGGACTATCACAACCTCCATCAGCTCTTTGTCACCTAACGATAAGACCATTAGCCCATTCTGGATCCCTTTGTCTGCTCTGCCAAGGAGCAATTAACTCTTCAGGGCAGAAAAGGGGTATTTAAATCCTGGTTCAGACCCTGACTCTCTGCTAGTTCTTTGGATGTATGTTGGCGTTTTATATTGTGTGAGGGCCCTCGGATTCCTGAGCCCCGCTTAACCTCAGTCTTCTGCTTCTAGAACAGTAACTATTGCCCACTTCCTCCCCAAATCTCCTTGCTATCCAACCTTTCTCTCTTTTCCCTCTGTTAGTCTTGAATGGTTGTGAGACTGTTTGAATCTTGCATGTGTTTGTGATTTCCCCCCAATAAAACATTCTTTTAACCTCCATCTAGTATCTCATAGTTAGTACCATATATACACGTGAAATGATCCTGTGGGTTATCCCCCATTTTGAGCCATAATGCCTCATGGAGGCATTGGTATTATGGGTGGACCCCTGAGTCACCCACTTTTTAAGGTAACAGTGATGAGCCCCACCAGGTGCTCACTTCTGCCTTTCAAAGGAACCGTGCTTCCTTGAAGGCAGAATGAGGCAGTTGGCATGCTCCCCACCATGGATTCACATGTATCGTATTTTGTGTGTGTGTTATATATGGTTTGGAGCACCTATAGATATTTGTGGTTTTTCCATGTTTGCAAGAGTCTCATGCCCTAACCCCCACAAATGTGGAGAAATTACTGTATTCTCTCTCCTCACCTCTTCCGCTCTGTCAAGTGTTTGTCCTTCTTCCTTCTTCTAGATGCATTTTTTCTTCCCTCCTTCTCCATCCCTCTGCTTGTCTCATTCTCTTTTATCCCAGATGGCCCCTCCCTAAACTGCAAACCCCAAGATTCCATAGGATGTTGAAAGTGGAATAATAGCGCTATAACAGTCTAGTGTGAAAATGGCCTTTCTCTAAGGCCCTTTCCACACCAGGCAATTAGAACGGGGCAGTGCGTCCTCTCACGAGGTTGTCTGTACCTTGGAGTGGACTAGGAGTAGACTACTTACTGGAGAGTCACACCTCAGTCTGCTCCAAAACAACCCCAAGTGGCCCTCCAGCGTGTTTTCTAAAGACCGCAAAAAACAGGTCTTTATTTTCCTGGAACGCGCCATTGCATTCCTGCTCCCTTGTGCAGATTTGCAGGCTCGCACCAATTCGAGCCTGCAATCTGCGGAGGGCAGGCTTTAGGCGTGGTGAGCTTCAGTGGTTGGTTGGGACCCACGACCAACCGGAAGCCGCCATTTTGGAAGCCAGAAGCTGCCATTTTGGATGCTGGAAGCTGCCATTTTGGAGGCCGGAGCAGTGAGGATTCACCCTGGACCAAGAAGGAGCCCAGCGGAAGGGCTTCAGGCACAGTCTGTGTTGCTTCAGACCCCAGAAGAAGCGGTAGGTAACAGCACGGAGTGATTCCCTCGCCTCGTGCGGAAAGGGACTAAAACTAAACTTGTAATATCCCAGCTCCCTCCCTCTCTTTCTGACTCTCCAGTTTTTTCACCTCTCCCCCTTCCATAAATTCTTGAAACAATGACTAGGATGTATTAGATTTTCTGTGTTTTAAAGCTATGTGTTTGTCGTCACCATTTTCATCTGCTTCATTATCATCACCATCTTCCCCCTCAGATATATTTAGTGATTATTAGTAATACTATCATGATTATGATGGTGATAATTTGAGGAATGAGAGAGGATTCCACAATCTGACTATTAAAAAAATGTGAAAGAGAATAAAAATTTTTTTTACTTAAATTAGCAATTGTTACAAATAAATATGACCATAAAGAACAGTAAGTTTATATATGTATATTGCAATATAAGTCAAATGTAACATAAATGAATAAAGTAAATCAAAAGTTATAGTATTATTCAATATTTTACTGTGCTTACAAATAATTATACTTATCTATTAGTCTATAACTAATATAACCCAGAAAAACAATAATTATTTTACCCAAACAAAATCATAATCTTTATGAACACTACCTCTTGACCTAAATTTGGAGATCTAATTAATCTAACATTCAGAGAAAGGTAAGTACAGATGTAAATAGTAGGGGGGGGGAAGTAATATAGGATGAAATCATTAAGAAGTAACATAAAAGTAGATTTATGACTCTAACTTGCAATTTATAAATCTAAAAGAGATATTTCCTCCCATCTCTCTTACTATTCGCTTCTTAAGGTGCTGCATTCTTGATTTAATTTATCTATGCTTTGATTTTTCATAAGCATGGTTAGCATATCCATCTGATACATATCAAGAAGTTTAAATAACCATTCTTCACTTGGAATGTCTTTAACTTTCCATTTATTAGCATACAGTATCCTGGCCACTGTTATCATATATAGGAGTAGTCTTCCATGTTTCTTTTGTTCATTAATATTAATTCCTTTTAATATATTCAATAAAAATGACTTTGGAGACATAAGAAATTGTAAACCTGTTATTGATTATAAATTTCCCTCCAAACTGTTCTAGCCTTTTTACATGTCCATCAGACATGAAAGAAAGTATCTGTTTCCTCAGTGCATTTCCAACACTTATCAGAAACATTTTTATATATATTGGTTAACTTCATTGGGGTTAGGTACCACCTATAAAGCATTTTATAGTACTGTTAATTCACTTTATGAGCAGAACACTTTGTAGATTTCAAGTTTACGGTCCACGCTTTCTCCTAATCCCTCTAATGTTATTGTATGTCCCAGATTTTGGGCCCACTTAATCATATTGTCCTTGATCATTTCTTTCTCTAATTCTGATTTCAGTAAATTTTTATATATTACTGTGACCAGTAAAGAGCAGCAGTTAATGGGAGCCACCCATTAAAGCAGAGTTTGCTGAACTTCTTTGGGAAAAGGTTGTGTGTTTTTAGTTGGACTACAGCTTCCATATGATGTTAAAATGGATGTTTGCAGAAGTGTTAAAAACAGGGCTGGAAAAAAGTTTGGGCTTTTCTGTTGAAAGCAGCACTTGAAAACCATTCTCAAGTTGGACTACAATTCCCATTTGTGTTTATAAAAGCAGTGTTTGGCTACTGGCTGGGGGATTTTGGAGCTGTAGTCTCTCAAAAGGAAGTTCTTCCAAACCCTGGTTCCTGGTCATAGGGCTGCCATACGAGTTTCTTCTTACCACTGCTCAATATTCCATACCACTATAGGGAACCTTTTATTTCTGGAGAGGCTTCTGGCCATGCACACCAAGTGACTATTGCTATAAATGATCAATTGTGCCTGCGTACAGAGGTTGAGATCCAATGGACAGGTAAATGCTCATTTTCCCACCCTGGACATGCTACTTCTTCTTGCATATGGAATTCTCCTCCCACTGACCCTTGTTCTCCATGTGCACAGCCATTTGTGTGCAACAGTGAGCATATGGAACAGAGAGACCAAATCAAGCCCTAAATATGCATGTTAAGGGTATGCATATGAGAAAGTATGCATTCCCTTCTCATATATGATGAAGATATATGTATATGCTAAACACATTTCTAATCTGCTTTCCCCTCCCCATTAAATATTTTTGCATGTCTTCTAGGGCCAGCTACCAAGGGGCCAAAGACTATCCTCTTGCCCTCTCCCTGTCCCAAAGAAATACAGTCGTTTAGGAACGTGGGGCCAGGGGGGCGATTTGCCACAGGCAGCAATGTTTTGGGGGCATCTGGGCCTATAGTCATGTTCCCATGCCCCCTGGGGCCATGCCCCCATGCACTGCAGCCACACCCACACACACAGTGGCCCCACCCCTTGCGCTGTAGTCCCCCTCCTCCCGCCCCCCCCCTGCACTCCAAGCTCTGCCACTGAAGAAATATCTACAGCCTTGCCTTTCCAGTATCAGAGCTTTGATAGCAGGAGGTGCAAAGATTAGAGGTAGAGCATGGGCTGACCAGCAGGGCCCTTGGATAAACAAAAGTCATTTCCCTTGGATGTATCCTCCCAAGCTCTCATTCAACATACTTTCTTCCACAAGAGAGTAAGTGGCAAACCCTATCCCCTTCTGTCATTGCTTTCCCCATGTGGAAAGTAGCATCTGAAGAGAAGAGGCTTCTGTTTGCATGGGTGTCTTTCACATGAGTAAGATCCCTTATTTTGCAAGACCGTTGCTCACATGGAGTACTTCCATGAACACAGAACCCTCTCCACTTCAGCCACGCAGTTTACAACGGGGCGAGGAGCCAAGCCCTTCTCGATTTCCTTATTGAAGAAGACATTGTGAATAAATGAGTAAACAGAGCTCCAGTTTCACTAAATGCAAGATACAAAGTGAGGAAAATCATGTACTTTGCTGAACAGATGTCTTTCACTGCTTGATGGAGCACTTCTGCAAAATAACTGTGATAAATGTATTGCTTAATTCAACCCTAGGGGCAGAATTCATGTTTTGCACACAGCTGAGCCCCAGGTTAGTTCCTGGCACCTTCAAGGTAAGACTAGGAAACTTGCCTGCTTGAAAACCTGGAAAACAATTGCAAGTCAGTTATTAAAACAAAAGAGAACTAGATGGAGTAATCATCTGACTCAATAAAGTCCCATTTCCTACATTTACTAGAAAGAGAAGATTTGAGTCCTAATAAACATATTTAGGAACAGGTTATAAGCATCCTTGCCAACTGAATCCAAAGTACTATATCAGCTCCCCCTAATCTAGTGCCTCCACATGTGTTAGACCAGAACTGCCATTATTCTCAGTTGCATGACATCAGTGGCCCCAGTCACACTACACAGTTGTAGCACTATTATTCCACTTTAATTGCCATGGTCCCATCTTATGAAATACTGGGATTAGCAAGTTGAGGGAGGGGCCTCTAGAATCCTCAACCAGTGAGTTCCTCTGCTGCTTTTGACCAAATTACAAGCTGCCTGCCACAGCATTCCACAGGATGCAGCCATGATAGTTAGAGTGGAACCACGTTGCTATAATTGTGTAGTGTGAAAAGGTCCCTGGTTGGGGAAGACTGCACTACAGTAAGAAATTAAACAGTCATTTTGCATGTCATGTACTACATCAGTTGTGCATAAATTACTCTTACGAGCTACTCTATGATCTATATTAAAGAGTTTTAATTAACAAAGACACTGATAGTATTCTTCCTTCCCACCCAGACAGAGATGTATGCATTAATGGGGAAAAAAATCCATTTCTCTTCACATTGTCACTGACACGCACTGAATGCCAATTACCTCAATTTCAGAGCCAGCCCTGCCATTATATAGAAAGAGGTGGTCAACTGAGGCAGGAGACTTTGGATGTCACAACAGGATAGCAAACTGACACATATGCAGATGCATATACAATCAGAAACAAAATCCAGTGAAAATGTCAATGCAAAAACATGTAGCCAATGATATTTAGAACCCTCCATTTTTGAAAATAATGTTGTGATTCTAAGGAAGAGCCAATGTTTATAGAGAATACAGGCATGTCTTGATTAATAAAGAAGATATGTTCATAGGCATTAGTTTTTAGACAGAAGATTCTAGCGACCAATTGAAACCATCCTCCCAAACCATCCAAAAATGATTTTTCCCCCTTTCCTTTTTCTTATGATTTTCATTTTGGCAGCCAGATTTAAGGTCTGTGCTTCATTAATGTTTGTGGGCTGCTGGTCAGGTAGGCTTAACTGCTTTCCCTTTATCTCTCTGTTTTGCTTTTCACACATGCGGAGTAAGAGATTATGGAGGAAGCTGCTGTTTACTTTGACTGTTGTGGGCAGGCACTGCACAGTAGAATCCCATGCCACTAGAATAGAATCCCATTCTTCCCCAGTTCAAGCTTTTATTGCATTATTAACTGCACACATATTCCTGCAACCCAACGCTGAATGTCTGTGTTTCTCCACCCCCCAGCAGTGCTGCTATTGATAAGAAACACCCAGCTAAACAGGAGACAATGAAGAAAAGGGGACTGAGGGGAGTAAAGGATTTTTTGTTAAATATCTTTCTCAGAGGCTTTGTTATTTGAGGTATGCCTGCATTTATTGCAAGATTTCTCTGTACAGCAGCCTCACCCATGGTAGCTGTGATTTATTGTGATAAATTGTAAGTTATTGGGAGTAGGGGTAATGAAATTATAAAAATGAAGTACCGGCCAGGACAAGCAGTTGTTGTGCAACACTTGCTCTTCTGGACAGTTCCTCCTGCACAGGATCCTGGCTTGTTGTTTGTAGACGATGGCGATACTTACTAGAAGGATTGCCAGAGGCAATTGTTACCCTGATTTCTGGGGTCCCATGGGGGACACCTCAGTGTGCTCCACGTGATGGGGAATGGAAGCTAGCCAGAGCACAAGCTATAGCAATGCAAGAGGCAGGGTAACCTAGCAGGGTCTTTTTACCCAGTTTTTACGGGGTCAGGCCAAGCCAAAAACCAAACAAAAATGTCCAAGAAATGATTTTATTGAATGCAAGTCTCACGCACCAACGCACACACGCACCCAAGAGCTATTAAGAAGCAAAAGGGAGGAAATTGGACAGGAGGGTATTGAAGGGGTGTAGTTGGGGTAATATTGCACCTTTTCCTGAAGTCCTGGGTCTGGGAATGCAGCAGAGAAGTGGGGCTCAGCACGGAGAGGGCTGAGGGGATCACTCAACGAATGGAGAAACGATCTGCTGGGATGATTGGGAGTGATCCAAAGAACTGCTCAAAAACTGGGACTATTTGTAGGGGGAAAGGTACATGGAGGGCTAATCCTTTCCTGGGGAGAACAATGGATGTTGGGGCGATAACAAAGCTCCACCATGACAATTTCCTTTGTGTGATGGGATTGCAAAGTCTCAGGATCTTCAGCTGTGTTAGTTTGTGGTGTGACTTCATGTAAATGGTCCTCACCTGATGGAATATTTGTTCAACCTGGGGCAAATATGCTAATCCCTTTAAGTCAGCGTTTTGGGGCTCAGGACCTTTTGTTTATTGTGGGTTTACACATCTTAAGGTTCCCTGGGGCTACGTGACTGGGGATTTTACTGGCCTGACCTGGTTTTCAGTCTTTCGACCGTGCCTGCCTATGTGCCCCTTCGGGGGACCTCTCTGGCACACAGAATCATATTTTGATATCAAAATTGTAGACCCTGGGCTAGGGTTTCTCAATCGGAGTAACACAATGTTGCTAGCAGATGCTTTCCAAAAAGTAGACATAATAATTTAATAATAATAATAATAATTTTAAAAATCTCTATCCAACATAGTTTACTTACATTTACTTCTCAGTAAATATTAATTGGATTGCTTTTTACCTTTCGATGGTGGTTTGTCACATTCCAATTTTTAAAATCAGTTTTCTTAAAAAACTTTTATTTCCTATCCTCTGTGGCACTTTTGCACTTTTTCTTCCCTTCTCTATTTGTATTTCTTTAGTTCAGCTTTAGTGGGACTTGCATCTTAATGCCTTCCTCCTCCTCCTCCTCCTCCTCCTCCTCTTTTTAAAGCTGATTCATAAATGCTGACACATACAGCTCTTTGGGGCAGTTCTGAATAAGAATCCTCGGAAATGAACTGTCAGGATGCCCAACTGTTGACTATTAACAAAAGTCAACAGAATAGTCATCTTTCTATGACGGCAGAATTTTGCCTTGTCTACACACCTTTTCCAACATGGTCTGTTGCTTCTTCATCATTTAAGAGGTAGTTGGTCCAAAGGAAAAGTGCACTGAAGCTGCTCTATCACATTTATTTCTAGGGCATTAAAGTTAGGAGGTAGTTTTTTTTTATAGTGTTATTTCATTTCATTTCATTCAATGCATACAAACATGCATTGATGCACAGATTTCTTAGTGAAAAAGGGTGTGGTGAAGGAAAAGAAGTGCAAAGCAGAGAGTGAATTGAGTCAGTCTGTGCTATCATGTTTTCCTGAGTGCTTCATCACATTTTCCTCCTCACAACTTCTGAATACAAGCCTGAACATACCAAGATGCTCAAAGTGGCAATTAACAAGTATAAAGGTTCTTTCCCCCCTTCCCATTGTGATCATAAGACTTCCTGTGCAAACTGGAAACATGAAGATAAAAGTATAGAAATTGTTGCCATAACCAAGTTTTCTTTTCCAAGTCCACACAATTCCATTTCCTTCAGTGAGGGTTATATTTAGCAATGAACCAATCCACATTTAATGGAGTAGAGGAAAACAAAAAGAAACGCTGCCATTACTTTTTTTTTTTTAAGAAACATAGGAATAGAGTTGAGAATCAAGGTGTTAATATTAATTTTTTTTAAAAAATGAACCAGAGTATAAATTTTCCTCCCAGTGAAATGTAATTAAATTTTGAGGGCATTTCCCTGGAAACAATATGGGAGACAGCATTTTCATTTGCTATGCTTTTTTCATTGCATGGCAGAAACAGCTGTGAGTTGGATGAAGTAGGAAAAACAAAAATAAGAAAGGAGTGGAAAAGTAGGAAAAGGAAGCCTGCGGTGTGCTACTTCATAGCACAGAGGCACTTGTGGAAAATGAAGCCGTGCAGAATGAGAGAGAGAAGGAAAGGAGTGGATAAGTGAAAAGAGAAACCAAGGAAGAGTGCTGTTTGGTTTTCTCCCCCCCTTTTCCTCCACACCCTCCTTGCATTTTTGAAGCTTTCCTACCTCTACCTCCCTTTTGTGGTAGTAATTTCACTAATTTCCTTTTATTGGGTGGGTGAGAAATAGGTTTAAAAAAAAAAGTAATGCAGTTCGTTCCCTCTCTTCCAAGCTCAAAACAAAGATGGGTGAATAGGATCACTAATAGTATAATTGATAGGACTTTTCACTCATTCTAGCAACATTTTAGTTGTCAGGTCAGCTTTGCTGTCCCTACCATGTAATGTTTGAAAATGGGCTTTATTGGCTTGTAGGGGATGATGGGATTGGGTAAGAAACAGTATGCTGGGAACAAGGGAATGTTATTTGAATGATCCCTGCTTAGGATAAGCAGCTGCAGCTGCAAGGGCACACAGTTGGCAGATGGAATGAGATTCTGGGGAAAGAGTTGTTTTAATTAGCTGTCAAATAGAATGCTAGCATGCACTAATTTGTAATGTTACAGCTTATAAGGTACTGGAAATCCAATAGTTCTTTAGTTTTAGCAATTGTTAACTAGTTGTTTTCTTCAATGTTCTTGAATAAAGCTTTTGAAACCATCTAAGCTCGTTTTCTGAACATGAAATTATCACATTTATGTAACATAAATGGCAACATAGAATTAATTTTAGTTAATGTCCTCTTTTCAATATAATAGGAAACTATTGTTGCCAAAGGCAGCTGTGTGTTTCTAGTACTGTCTAGGTTCACCTTTAGAAAGTCTTCTCCTCATCCTCATGTCTTTTGGCTTCAGCAAGCTGCTGGTAGAATCTCACTGTTATCCATTGGGAATGGAAGTGGAGGGGAACATAGGAGGAAAAAATCATGCTTTTCATTTGGAATGTGAGCAAGGTGGAAGAAGATCCCATCATTTTCTCTTATCAGCTTTATCAACAATCACAGATAATAGCAGAATGCTATCAAACACCACTTTTGTCCCCAAATAGAAGTTGAAACAAATGCTATCTGTTTGAATTTGGACTTAACGGATTTTCCCCCCTGGGAAAAATTGAAAATGAGTGCTTCCTCCTCTGGATGGACATATATTCATTGTAAACGTTGGGATGTAAAGGGACACTGTGCTACCCCGCAAAAGGAACAAGCTGTGGAAGGGGGAACAGGCAGAATGGCTTGACTTTGCATGCTTCCCCTCTCTTTCTGATTCTTTTGCATGCTTGAGGAGGAGATCAAAACATCCAATGTCCAATGTCAAACAAATCATGCTTCTCTATCAAGTCTAACAGTCTGTGCACATAACACACTTTTCCTGTGGAGAAATGTGGTATTTTTGCTAAAAATTCAAGTTTTTTGGACAAGCAAATTTTCCACAGTGTACCAAAATGTGAGGCATCATTGAAAAATGCAGAACTATCATCATCTCAGCCAGCAGTGTATGTGTGTTACATATGTGTGTCTTTCTTGCAGTCTCTCTCTGTGGTGTGTGTGTGTTAGTATTGTTGGTCAAGATCCTACATTTGCTACTCAGTTACAAATGTGCAACTAAGTAAATCTCCTGGCCCTTTCCACCCAAGCCTAACTTAACAACCGGCAGCTGCACAGAATGATCAGGTTTTCTTCTACTATCTATCAGAATACAGCAGTGTGATCTCCAGCTGTTAAGGTACTTTTGGGGAGAGCATTTATAATTCTGGTAATAGTGCCAAGATTGTGAATACATAGTAAGAACAAATTTGGAGCAGTTACAGATCTGTAACTCTAGGTTATGAACATATAGCTGCAACAGAAGGTTCCAGCCATTATTTATTCATTTATATCCCACTCCTTCCACAATACTGGAGCTCACAACATCTTACAAAATATAGAACTCACATAGTTAAAACACGAAGTCATAAATGAAACATGCAAATAGTTACTATTAAAGTGCAAGTAAATTATCCATAGAAATTAAAACAAATTGAAATGAATTCATTAAAATGAATCTGTCCTGTAGGGTATGACTACAGATTCCCCTTGGTGGGATACTTACTAGGGAGGTTGAAGAATGTGTTATGCTAGTGTAAATAGGATGTAATGAAGGCATGTGTTAACTAGATCTGACATCTGCAAGAATAGATACTGTTGACACATTTGTTTTAACAGTGTAAATGTACTTCCAGCCACCTCATCATCCAGTTCGACATCCAAACTGCAAGCCTGTGCCTTCAGGGAGAGTATAACCTCATCTAGCATAGGCTGACTCCCTCTTCTAAGAGCTGTTTTTCAAGTGATCAGGAGCACCTCTGCCTTGTCCAGATCAAGTTTCAATTTGTCCACCCTCATCCAATCTGAGACACTGTGTGAAAATAAAAACAGCTTCCTTAAATTTAGGTGGAAAAGAGAAATAGAGTTGGATGTCACTAGCATACTGGTGGCACTACACCTCAAATCATGAAATAACTTCTCCGACTATTCCATGTGTATCTGAAATAGTGTGAGGTGCAGGACTTAATCCCAAGGATCTCCACAGGCCAAAAGCCAATGAGTTGAACAGGATTCCCTCTGTACCATATTCTGAGCTCATCCCTCCAGAACAGAATGAAACCATTGTAAAATGGTGTCTCCAAGTTCCAGTCCAGCAGGATACCATCACTGAAAAATCTTGCAGAAGCAACAAGGACACACTCACCCTATCTTGATCCTGGCTAAGATTATGACCAAAAGACATCAAGACCTGAAACCAGATTGAAATGGATCAAAATAATCCACCCTTTCCTAGAATCCATAAAGATGGAAGGTTGTCACATTTTTCACTGACTTGCCAAAAAATGGAATACTGGATAATGGCCAATAATTTCCCAGTATGGTGGGATCCAGGGTGAGGAGAGGGGTGGAGATAGAAGGATATCAATATCAATATTTGTCATATATATAAATATATATGGCAAATGTGTATGACTAAATATATATAATGAAATACCCGAGTACTACGCATTACAAGTGACACCTCTCTTTGGTATTTCTTGTCTCTACTTGTAGTGATCAAAATATCAAGTGTTCATATATGGTATATCAAAAGACAATTTTTTTGTCACGCTATCTGTGCTATTCATATACATGTACACATTTACTCTTAGTTGCCCTCTTAAAAAGGCTGGTCATGTTTATTGATAAGCCAGGGTTTCTTTAAAAAAAAATGCCAGAAGTGTTGCTGTGGTTGTGGTTGTTGTTGTTATCATCGTCATCATTGTCATCACATCATCATCTTACCTTTTCTCCACTACTGGGACTAAAGGAGACTCACAAATTATTAAAACCCCCATGCATTAGACACATACAAAAATCACCAGTAGATATATGTATGTGTGTGCATGTCTGTGTGTGTATTATTTCAAAAACAAATCATCTACAGAGTTAAAACCCTTTAAAATTCATTAAAAGCCAGCATATAAAACTCATTCTGTATATATTTATAGGAGATGAGCAGAGTGCACAGCCCAATGCCATTGCCTTCTGGTTGAACATATGATACAATCACTCAGCTAGCTTTACCCTATGGAAACAATTGCTTCACATTTCCTGAGAGTGGCTTTGCATCTTGCTTTGGAAATCCATACATTTTTTTACTCTTGTGATGCATTTCCCAGGAAAAATGTGCATAAAACCATGCATACACACACACACACAAACACACACACATGTATACATATATGTTTGTGTGTGTAAGAATGCACACAAACATTTGATTAATGGAAGTGCACTGGAAAAATGCATGCAACATTTGCCTATTAAAAATGAATACAGTTGAAACAAAAGCACATATAGAAATACACAAATTTCTATGCTGGGGGGAATCACTATTGCAATTGGGACAGAATGAGAATGAAAAAAAAAATTCAGAGAACAAGACTAATAGATTTTCCTGTCCTTACTATTATTATCTCAATAACACTGAATGTAGTCCACACATTGCACTGTGTATGGTGGAATCTCCATAGTCTACTGCACTCTTATGTCTAGAGCAACTACATGGCTGAATACAAATGAATATTCTGAGGTGTGTGTATGCCTGTGTGCTTATTTTTAGCTCAGAATGGATGCCAATCAGTCATATATAATTAAGAAGACAAATTATGAGTGCAAATTTTATGTTCTTTCCAGCCCCACTAATGACAACAATGATTACAGTAATTCTCCCAGTCTCATATTTCAGGCCTAGAGCTGCCCAAAAACCCTTTCACACTACACAATGACAATGTTTTGATTTCACTTTAACTGCCACGGTTTCTGTGGAATCCTGGGATTTGTATTTATAGTTCTGACTTACATAATGCTCATATATACTCTTATACTTGCCAGCATTTCCTAGATGAAAACCCAGATGAGTGTGGGCTAAGCAACATCAGAGTGTGGTCAAGATGGCAAAAGTTATTAATGAGGAAAAACACACAAGCTAGAAGAAAACAGCAAGCAGATTGCTTTTGCCTGAGCCTACTGGGAAGGGTAAGACTTTTCACCACCTCTCTTCTCTCCCTGATGAGTTAATTAATTGCAAACTAATTTTGCACTTTGCATTCAGTTTGTAGCATGGAGGTAAGCAGAGGACAAAAGGAGAAAGTGACAGAAAGAAAGAGAGACATTTTAAAAGCAGCTGAAGAAATTGGATGACAGATTGGGAGGATTGGGATTGTCCCCACCAGATCAGGAGGAGGCTATGTTTTCTATATTCATACAAACACTTGAGTTGACAGGGAGAAGGAAGGGTGATGGTAATATTCTGGTTAAGTCATACCAATATTTTTGAGGTGTGGTATCTGTGTTAGTCTTTTGAAGCAAAATACCCAAATTCAGGTGATTTATGACCTTATCATACTACACTGTTATAGTGCTATTATTCCACTTTTAACTGCCATGGCAATATTGCATGGAATCATGGGATTTACAGTCTAGGGAGAGGCATTTGGAATTCTCAGCCAGGGAGCTCCAGTGCCTCAGCAAACTACAAACCTCAGAATTCCAAAGTGTGCAACCAGGGCAGTTAAAGTGGAATAATAGTACTATAACAATGTAGTGTGATAGAGACCTCAGTCCAGCAGCTCTCAATAACAGTAATTCAGTCAGTTGTATTTTTTTGCTTAGAATACTGCAGGTTTCAGAGCAGAGATCTGTCAGCTATAGAAATGTGTTTCTATATATACACAATACTTTATATTTTTTTCTGCATACTTTATTTTTTCGTGCATTATGCCCACAAAGTACACATCAACAGAAATGAATGTGCATATGGGTGGGAAGAGAATCGTGACCTGATTTAAGTCCTCTTGCAATTTCCCTAGTTATTGGAGCATCTTTCCAGAAAAAAACAGAAGGTGAAGAATGTTATGTGATTTTAAATGTCAAAGGCTGCTTGGTTAACATTACTGTAATTACAAGATGTGAACTTGGAAGCTCTGTGATATTTAATCCAATATTTGCACATGTGCGCACACACACACACACACACAAACATAAAAATCATGATATCCATAAGGGACGTAATGCAAAACAAAAGAAGTAAAACAGGTGGGAAGGTTTAGTTAAAGTCAAGGTGGGCAGCTATGTAGCTCTGCCTGTGCTGTCAGGTTGCAATTGCCACAGTCCATCCCCACTGGCCATTCTGACTGAGGCTGCTGGGAGCTGCAGTTCAACATTATCTGGAAGGCTACCAATTCCCAAAAGCTGAAGTAGAATGCATGTGAAACATACCCAGTACAGTTTCAGGCATCTTCATTTAGGGCTAAAAAAAGAGCCTTGTTTGAAACCCTGCAGAACCAGTGCCAGTGAATGTAGACTGGAGGGGTATATCCAGGGAAGGAACCCTCCAGAAGCCCCAGCCAGCATGAGAGCAGCAATCTGGAACAGGTTGAAGCCAAGGGTTCTCCACTCAAGGTATAGACAATATTAAGGTGCCCAGCTAGCTCATGGTCTGAGCTAAGGGATGGGTAGGAAGATCACCCTGAAAGTTTGGGTTGAGACCCCTTGCATAAGCCATCTGCTGCCCTGCTAAGCTGAATGGACCAACAGACTGACTTAATACAAGGCAAATGGAGAGGGAAGAGGAAAATACATCTGGTACAGCTGCTCAGGGAGGATGGGAGAATTGATTTCTTGAAGACTATCTGACGAGGAGGAGCACTGAAGGTCAGGAAACCCTGCCTTGGTGAGGGAGTATTGGTAAGGGGCTAGGCAACATATTTATCTACCCCAGTGCTAGCGCTCTGAAGTTTGCATATATTCCTGCTGTATTCCTGGCTTCCTTTCTTGGCTGTGAAGTAACGAATGGCAAAGAATGCAAACAAGCTGTTGTGCAAGGCCTTGAAGCAGGCGGCTGGATTTTCAAGGCACATTTATGAGCGATTCTCCCTGCACACCGCTGCTCCCACAACGTGCCTGTTGGGACCGTCGCAAGCCCTCCCACACGGCCCCCCACCCCATGCTCACAGCCATACGGCCACCCACACACATATGCCATGTTTGCTTCATCTCATGGGGGAAGCAAGGCTGACTGTGGGAAATGGTAAATCTTAAGCACACATAGACCTATAGTATGATGCAAGCCATATCTGAAATTATAAACATTTTTAAAGAAGCAAACCTGTTTGGCTCTTGCTGCTGTTTCCAATGGATATGAAGGGCTGGAGAACCAATGATTGACAGTTTAGTTTCTAGTATTTAGGGCAGTCCACAAAGAAAAAAGAAGTGAAACAGCATTGTTGGCTTGTTGAATCAATAAGAGTTTTAGAAGGTATTTCAGTAAATGCTTCTTAAATGTGCTCACAGCAACTCAGCTTCAGACTTTCTTGTACGGTTCCTCTGAATTCTGTCCAAGAAGGACACTGTTTGCACCTTTTCACACTACACAGCTACAGCACTGTGATTCTGCTTTAACTGTCATCCTATGCCACATCCTACTGAATCCTGTGATCTGAAGTTTGGTAAGGCATGAGAGGTCTCTGGCTGAGAATTCTAGATACTCCTCCTTATACTGCAAATCCCAGGATTCCTTAAGATATTGCCATGGTAGTTCAAGAGGAATGGTAGTGCTATAATTATGCAGTGTGAAGGTGCCCTTTCATTGATTGATTGATTGATTGATTTTAGCAAAAGAGACATGGTAGGGTGGGTTGAATATGGTATAAAAGAGGTATAATTATTCCTGGTCTGTATACTCATCTTGCTGTTGTTTGAAGTTGCTTTATACCAAGTGAAGTCATTAGTTTGTCTACATAACCCTCTAACACAGAGCTTTCCAAACTTTTCATGTTTGTGATACACATTTTAGAGATGCATCATTTCACAACACAATAATTCAGCAAGTAATTCGATAAGTGGAGGCAGCCCCTCCACCTGGCCCTGGCCCACCACTGCCCTTGCTGGGGTCTCCCTTGGCCCAAAGCAGCAGCAGAAGCAGCCCTTTTGCTTGGGCCTGGCCTGCTGCAGCAGCAGGAAAGGCACCCCTCCACCTATTACGTTTGTGCAACACACCTACACACTTCAGCCAACACACTAATGTGTTGTAACACACAGTTTGGAAAGCTCTGCTCTAACATTTCACAGATAAAATCCAGGACACATGTGGCCAAGCAACATCAAAGTGTGGTCAAGATGGCAAAACTTATTAATTAAAAACACACCAATTATGATAGGCTGTAGCAGTTTCCTTTTTGCCCAGGCCTACTGGGAAAGGAAAGATTCTGTTCCCTTCTCTCCTCTCCCACTTCCTGGGTTAACTGGGTGCAAACTACTTTTGCATTTTGAACTTGGTTTGCCATCATGGATGTAACCAAAGGACAAAAGAGCAAGTGGGAGGAGGGAAGAGAAACTGGGACATTTTAAAAGCAGCTGAAAAAAATGGGATGACAGAGGATTAACTGGAGCTGTCTCTGCCAAATTGGGACAGTTGAGGAGTATGCATCTAGCTGTGGTTCTCCTGGGTTTGAGGCAGGAAACTCTGCTAGCAATACTTTGACATGGCCGGGATTGAACCTGGAAATTTCTGCATTTAAATGTGTGCTTGGCCATTGAAGCTCAAATCCCTTCACTTTGCATCTTATAAATAGGTTTCATAACATTTCAAAGGAGTAACACTGGAACAAAATTGATGGATGTGTGCACAGGGTCAGTTGCAGGCAGAGTTTAAGGCTTGGATAATTCAAGGCTTTAAACACCAAAAATTGCTCTTCAACATTAGGGTTGGTATATTGCCTGGTTGGCTGGGTTTTACCTAAAGTCTAACTATGCCATTTATTTTCCAACTGGACCACTAACTGGCCTGGATTCCTAGCCAGCTAACTTTCTAAGCAAGTCTCTAACCCCTGCAGATCCAGAAATATGAGACAACATATACAGACACTATCACACACAATTATTTTTTGAGAAATGAGCCTGCTACCATTTTACATTATCTTTAGGCCGCTAGTGGAGCTGTGATAGACATTGAGGGAAGCAATGCTGCCATAGACTTTTTCTTAGTGCAAAAAGAGCCAGCATGGTTTAGTGGTTTGAGTTACAACTCTTGAGACCAAGATTCAAATTCCTGCTCAGCCATGGAAGCCCATTAGGCAACAATGGGCAGGTCATACTTTCTCAGCCTCAAAGGAAAGCAAAGGCAACACCCTCAGAACAAATCTCACTCAGAAACCCCTGTGATAGGTTCTTCTTAGGGTTGCCATAAGTTGGAAATTACTTGAAGGCACATAGCAACAAAGAGGGATATATCTATTGTCCAAAAAAAGGAATTCCTGGTTAATTTTGAATCTTTGTATATTGTGGTGGTGGTGGTGATCTTCTCCCTCCCTCCCTCCCCCCTCCCTTCCTTCTGTTCTTCTTCTTTGCAAAACAACTGCATGCTATAAATGATAATGGAGAAATCCAGATTTTTAACACTGCTGCAATTGGACAGTGGCACATATACCAGGTAGCAGCCATCATTTTTGTGCTCTTTCTAGAATTTTATTTCAGGCAAGAAAAAAATATACATGATATCCCCCTGGAATTTTGTAAACAATAAAAAAAATAGCAAAAATATCCACTGGTATTATTCCCTGACAGTGGAAGGGTAATACTATGACTGAGAGTATATGGGAAGGAATACGCTGGCCCTGCATAGTACCCCAGTGTGGTTACATCCATATTGCAGAGACTGGTGGAGGGTAGGTTCTGACAACCTTAGAGAGTCATTATCCAGTCTTTCATTGTCCTGAGTGTTTTAGAGAAACACAGTTTTGTGGCAAAGGGCAGACAATTGTGATTGTAGTATTTTCCACGCATATGCTGATTCTGGGGTCTCTTGTGAAAGGAGTGAGTTTTGATAACAAAAAGCAAGCCGAGGAGAAAGTGTTATTTAGCCTCCCCTTGCACTGCTTAGACAATTAGATTCTCACCAGCATTTTCCTAAAAACAACAACAAAATCTTGAAACAATCACCTCTGGCCTGGGGAGTTTTTTCAGTACATGGTTATTTAACAATGTGTTACAATGCTGCTGTAGAAGTTGTTACCAAACACTATCCTCTCACCCCTTGAGTTACTTTCTCTTATGGTTGATTTAATTTTTTGAGGGGGGAGAGGTAGCCAAAAATTGTTGTCCTTCTGTGCCTTCAAGTCATTCCCAACTTATGGCAGCCCTAAGGCAAACCTATCAGGGGGTTTTCTGGGGCTGAGTGTGTGTGATGCACCCAAAGTCACCAAGTGGGTTTCCATGGCCAAATGGGGAATCAAACCCTGGCCTCTAGGTCATAGTCCAATTCAATCCTCTCTAGCCAAAAATAGCCCCCGTAAAACATATGTCAGGTCATGGCAAAAGTCAATTTGATTCAACGGTCTCCTTCTTTCCTTCCCAAATCCAGCACTCAGTTATATGTGCCACTGCACTGCATGCACAGTACACATTGTACTCTGTCTATATGCTGTATTTTTTTCATTAGCTTTGTAGTCTCCTTGCCCTTCATGGACTTAAAAGCCAAAGAGTATTGGCTCTTGAAGCCAAAAATATTCCAGGAAATCGTAATTGCCATATAAAATGTTATCAGCGCTTCAGAGTTTACCTCTTAATAGAAACAGTGGATGTGAAATTGCAGTTTGGCAAGAAGAAATGGACAACAAAATGATAATAACAGGCAGCAAGTTAAGCTTCCATTAACGGTGACACTTCCAGTGGCCGACTGAAAACACTGTGCCCCTCATGTATTTCATATGCAGGTATAACCTCTACTGTCAAAGTACCGTAGATGTGTTCCAGAGCATTACTTCTTTAATAGAAGATTGGTACCAGCACTAGAAATAACATAGAAAGAATAGGGATAGGTTCCTTCAGCAAAATTCCCCCCCAAAAAAATAACAATATGCACAAATAGAATGAAACAACCAGGCCAGGCAAGACTTGAATAAGTAAATAAAAATATTTTGAATCTTCTAGAGAACAGATAAAGGTCCTTTTCACACGGGGTAAAAAAAATGGTGTAGGGCGACCTCTAATGGAGGTTGTCTACACCATAGCGTGGTTTGGGGAGGGCTACTTTTGTGTAGTTCCACACCCCAATCCACGCCGGGGCGAGCAGAAGTGCCAGCGCCGCATGCTTTTTGAAAACCAATTTTCAAATGGTTTTCAAAAAGCGCGGGGCGTGCAGCCCTGTCCAGCCCCATCGCAGCGCCCGTGTGGATTTGCGGATGCGCGAAAGGGCGTCCCTGCAAATCCGGTGGGAGGCGGAATTTCCAGCTGGCGAGCTTCTCCGATTGGTGGAGAGGCTCCGCCAGTCAAAATCTGCCATTTTGGGCACTGTTGACGCTGCGAGTGTGTGGAGCAGTGAAACGCTATGCTCTATGTGGCGACAGAACAAGGTAAGCCCCGTTTTGGCGTGGCTTGCCCCGTTTCGCCGCCCACATGTGAAAAGGGCCAAAGTCTTCTTCCAAAATATGCATCCAAGAACGCTGGGCTGCCTCTTCCTCCCCTACCCCATCTGTGTATCTATTTAAAGTATTTATATATTGCTTCACATCCCACCAGCACCCCCAAGGTGATACACAACAGGTATAAACCATTTAAAACAATACAGAAGTAAAAACTTTAGAACCAAATTAAACAAAAAATGAACAACAAATACTCCTAACAACTTTTGAAAATCATCTAAAAATAATACTTAAAAATAGTTTTCAAACAATTGAAATAGACAGTTTCAATCACCACAAGACATGCAATTCCACAGTTGAGTGGAAAACTTTCTCCCTTGTGCACCCTAATCTAGCTTCACTAGGTGCTAAGGCACACAACACGGCCTTTGCCAAAGATCTCAAATTTGAGGCAAGCTTATGGAGGAGAGTGCCACCTTTCAGATATCCTGGGCCCAAGTCTTTTAGGACTATGTAGATCAAACCCAGCACCTTGAATTGTGTGTGCAAGTAAATGGTAAGTCAATGGCAAGACTGACGTTTTGTGGTCTCTAAAATGCACACCTGACACCAGTCTGGGTGCCACATTTTTTGCCATTTTTGAATATTTCAAGGGTAGTCCCATATTGCATGCATTATGGTGGTCTAATTGTGAGGTGACTGAGGCCAGACTCCCCCTTCATCAGCCCTCAGTTTTCTTATAATTTCCATTTTTAAAAAAAATGTAAGACAGGCTTTCCTGCTATTCTATTTTCTCTGTTTTGCTATTCATGCATGCTCAGTATGGGATGCTGGAGTCAGCTGCTGTTTACCTTATCTGTTTTAGGCAGGGACACGTGGCTATGGTAGGATTGGCTACAGCAGAATCCTGTCTTTTCCCAGCTCAGGCTTTAGTGCATACTTTATTGCAGGCATGCTGCTGGAACTGCATGTCAAATGACTGGGTTTCTCCAGCCCTCCTTCATCATTCTACCCTCTGCTGATACTGCTAAAAAAATTCTAGATGGAAGATGAGTAAGAGAAAGAGGACTGGGGGAGGGTATTTGTAAAAGGGAAGCTTAGTGTCAGGGCCTGGTTCAGTGAGGTATGCCTGTATTCATTCATTTTGGTACAAAGTGCTCATCACAACCATCTCCCACTGTCAAAGAGGAGTCCAAATATTCAGGCAACCGTGATGGCTCATATCAACAAGCCGATTCTATCTCTTTTCATCTTCATCAGCAGGAGATCATTTGTAAAATTAATGGGTCTTAGTTACACATTTAAGACCAAGCTACTCTAAAATACTTTGTGCCACAATAAGGGTTGTTTGTTTGTTTAATATCACACTTTTTTCCCAGCATGGGATCCAAGGCAGGTAGGTTACAACAATAGACTGTAGCTGGGAAAAGTTACTTCCACAGATCCTGTAAGGATTGCAGCTGAGACTGAAGGGAATATAGAAAAGATTAAGAGAGTGTTAGATGACTTCACTGCCTCTGCTACTAAAATGTCTGAATGCTTCAACCCTGTGAGCCTTGGCTTCAAGCACCACTGTACATAGTGATACAGCGAACACACTGACACTTCATAAATGCTAAACATTGCAATATTTACTAGGTCATCTCTGAGTGATCTTGGGCAAGTCCTATTCCCTTAGCCTTCAAAGACAGCAATGACAATCCTCCCATGAATAAATCTTTGCCAGGATTGGGTTGTCATAAGTCGGAGTTGACTTGAAGGCACGTAACAACAAATTCACAGATGTGACTTTACCATTATTTACAGGAGACTCATGCCCCATTTGCTCCCATGGGAGTCACACATGGTGCCAGCAACATGTTGAGGTAAATTCCCTAAAAGTGAAAACACGTCCAATCAATGTCTGCTGCCTCACACTTTCCCTCTTCTGTATCTAAAGGGATTCATGGAACATGCGGGCCGTACTTCTACATTTTCCTACTGCAAGAACTCATCATTTTCATCATCATCGGTAGCTTGGCTAATTATACCATGCCAATTTATGTACATGATAGAAATTCAAGCCTCATTGACTACAGTGAGGTTTTAAAATAATAACCGTCCCACTCCACCCCGACAGAATCTTTCCTGTGACGCATCATCCAATATCCTGCCTAAGCAGAAACAGCTTGTGTTTTTATTGGCAAGCACGTCTGCAACAATGCTTTTCTCTTTCCTTCTTTCTTTCTTTCTTTTCTTCTTTCTTTCCTTCCTTCCTTCCTTCCTTCCTTCCTTCCTTCCTTCCTTCCTTCCTTCCTTCTGAATCCTTTTAAGACTATTTAAATCTGAAAAGATGGAGCACCTAAGGAATACAACACAGTGAACAGCCCCCAAATTCCCAGACCCCCTATATGAACACATCTCACCTTTGCGGATTTATTTATAGAAAGCTTGCACCCACATGGATGCACCCATAGGCTTGCTTCCACCTCATTCCCAAATCTCCCAACAACTGGAGCTTTTTTGAAATGTGTTTCACTCTGTAAGCTGGCCAAACTGGTTGTATTCTAGATTTTCCTTATGGTGGCAACATGCCTGCTTCTTTCTTTCTCTTATTCTTCAAAGAGAGATCTGCATCAGTCTGTTTCAATATAAAAATAAGGGAAGATGTGAGGAGAGGAAAGGAGGGAAGGAGGAGAAGAAGAAAGGGGAGTCTTGTGGCACCTCTAAAATTAACCTATTTTAGTATGACATATCATTAAATACCAAAGTGAGAATAATCCATGCTGCAGTATTTCCAGTGTCTATGTATGAGTGTGAAAGCTGAACAGTGAAGAAAGCTGAGAGGAAGAAAATCAACTCATTTGAAATGTGGTGCTGGAGAAGTATTCTACAGATACCAAGGCCTGCCAAATGACAGATGAATGGGTCCAACAGCAAATCAAGCCTGAACTCTCCCTAGAAGCCAAGATGACTAAACTGAGGCAGTTGGTGCTTTGGACAAATCCTGAGATGACGTAACTCATTGGAAAAAATGATAATGCTTGGTAAAGTGAAAGGCAGTAGGAAAAGAGGGAGACCATACTAGAGCCAGACTGATTAAATCAAAGATGCTACAGCCCTGAGTTTGAAGAGCCAGCTGGGCAGTGGATGACCAGGTCTCCTGGAGGTCTCACATTCACAGGGTTAATTTGACTGCAAATAACAATTTTAGCATGAGTTTTCATGGATTGTAGTCTACTTTCTCTGGTCCACTTCCTCAGGTACATATTAACATAGTTTGTTTTATTATATTTATTTATTTTGTTTGATTTATATCCTACCTTTCTCCCAACAAGGGACCCAAAGAGGCTTTACAAAATCAGTTAAAATAGCTGAATAGCTGACACATGTGCTACAAAAGCTTTAAAAGCATTCAACAAACAATCCAATTAAGACAGTAATTTACAACAATTAAAAGTACCTTAAGCACACATCAAATATTATAAGACAGTACACCTATTGCACATCTTTCTACCCCAACCTGTTAAAGTGTGAAGGACAGTTTAAATACAGAGCTGAAAAAAAGCCAGCAAGAAAGAGCAGAATAGCAACCAAGTGAGCCTCCTTTGGGAGTAAATTTCATAGCCTAGGAGCAGTCACTGAGAAGGCTCTCCATCAGAGGATGCGGGTCAAGGGAAACAGAGTTCAGAAAAGGAGAATTGTAACAACTGTCATAAATCATCAAAGAATTAAAGGTTATGGCCTCCGTCAACTAAGGGAGAAGTTTGCCAGGCTATTGGTTATCTCTGATGCGTGAGTACTATCTATTCCACTTCTGGGAAATTTAGTTCTACTTAGACGAGTGGACTGTAATCCATGAAAACTCATGCTAGAATAAATCAGTAATAAAGGTGCCACAAAACTCTTTTTTCCTCCCCACTGTTTCTCTCATACTCTCTTCTGTCACAAAAATACTATTCTAGAATGTTCTGTACAGGATGTATTGATAGAAACTAGAAATTTAAAATCAAGTAAGTTATGAATAAGTTGGACATTTGTCAATGAAAAAGAGCAACTTAATAAAATTTATTTTTTAATGAAAGTGATTGGCTCAAATTGGCATTTCAGTATTAACGTTTCTCCAAAATTAAGTTACTAATTAAATTATTAATTAATAAAATGAGAGACAACACTAAAGAGCCAACAGATTTTATACTACCTAAGTTATTGTTCTTCTAGAGTTTAGTTCACTTGCATTTTTACAAAACTGCATCTCGCTATTTTTTAGTCCCTGGGGATTGGAAAATTACAGGGTTTAGGTCACAAGTAGTAAAGGCAGCTTAGAAAGAATCTCTTCTTTCCATCTCCTGTGGTTGACACTAGACTCCACCACAGGCTCCTAATCTATGCTGGCACACTTAGCCTTTTTCTGCATGATGATGTTCTTGTGCGTCATCCCGTCACAATCCCAGCAGCGCCCCTGCCAGGATGGGAGTGTGTTCCCAACAATCCTCTCTGCACACAACTGGCTGCCTGCAGAAGGGAGAGTGAAGGACATGCTCCGTCCTTCCAGACTGCAGCCAGTCTTCTTCCTATGCTGCAATAGAGGAAGAAGCATGTAAATTGTGCTTCCAGCCCTTCTGCATGGCCAGCCACAACGGAAGGTTTGCATGATCAGGGTATATAGACTGAGTTTTTCTGTCAATAATATAGTCTGTGATTGCTCCAGCTGACAATGTGAGAAGGATGGGACTGTGGCAATGTCATGTGGAAGTGTTGTCATGGTCCCGTTCCTCTCAGGTCCTCATACTGGGACACCATCATCATGTGGAAAGGGCCTAAGTTTGGAAGCTATTCCTCCTGGAGCTCTTGCTAGGATGCATATGGAAATCAGTAAACTTAAGTGGGAGGCTAAGGAGATAAGATTCTAAGGAAAGGAGAAAGGAAGGAAAGACAAAGAAGGCTTTCGGTGGGGTGATTGAAAAATGGGGTTTTCAAGAATTCATGCAGCTGTTTCCATCTCTCTAAAACTTAAACAGGTGCAAATCAGGGGAGGATTAAAATGATGAATTGGATTTTCACTTTTAGTCTGAGAAGGCTTTTAATGTAGTAATGTCACACAAATTTAAACACCAAATTAAAATCAACTTGTTAACAAACATCACCCTTTCAACATAAATGCTTTTTACTTTATTAACAATTAATGTGTTAATCTTTACCACTAACTTTCTTTACCTGACAGAATGCTGTTTTCTTAACAAAAGAGAAAGAGAAAGCTTAGAAAGTTACTTTTTTGGAGAAAGGTCAGAATTCTACATGCATGTCTTAGGCCCTTTCCGCAACGCACCTTTTTATGGAGCTGGGGTGCAGGGATCGCACGAGCAGCCTCCAGCGAGAGGCTCTCACATCCCAGTTCCTTCAGCTCCGCAGCTGTTGCCTGCTCACGCGAGAGCCCCACCTCTTCCTTTTGCAGTGCAGCCTGGAAGTTTCCCAGGCTGCGCTGGGGCAGGAAGTGTGAGCACCACAGCTCCAGAGCTCTGGACGCACGGCAAGTGCACATGGGGCCCCGGAGTGATGCGTGATCACGCACCATTTTCAGCTCAAAGCCAAAAATGAAAAAGTGTGCAAGCGGCCAGACTCTGGAGCATCATGCAATTGTGAGTACGCTTTGTGAACCGCTCCTCACATTTGCGCGCCGCTCAAGGGGCCTTTTTGCATGGCAAATGCCGTGCGAAAAGAGCCCTAGTTACATAACTATCTTAGTTGCATAGATAAGTTGTGTCTCCTGGCCCAACCCTCCTCATACCACTTTACTGGTATCAGCTGTAGAGAGAAAGGGGGTCCATTCTGCTGATGATTAGGTCATGGGCAGATGAAGTTTCTACAACAAGGAAGTTTGATAGGGGGTCCTGCCTCTGATCATTGCAGCCTTGCTCACTGGAGGAAGAGAGGTGGAGTCATCATCCACCCATGTCCTGATCGCCAGCAGAATGGATTTCCTTTGCTCTGTGCAGCTCATAATTCATAACGGAGGTCGGGGCAGGGAAACAGTTATGAATACGGATTAGCTACAGATGCATGACTCCAGTTTACACATTCATAAGTATGATCCTGAATTCTGGCCAACATTTCTAAGCTCTGACAACAAGAAAATAATGTTCTTGAATTTAAGAGACTTTCAAAGAAACCCCAAGGCCAGAACAATAATGGTTATACTCATTCCCCTGGGAAATTCTCCAATCAGTTATTCTGGACATTGTTCTGCAGTCTGTGTGATTCAGTCTATTATAATTGGTTAAATAATAGCTATAAAAACCCTTGAAGTGGACTACATGCATTTAAACAACACTGATTCAAATCAACAGTGTTTAAAATGTTGCTATCGTGTTTTCAGTAGATTTGAAATCCAAATAACACACTCAGATCTAACACAATTCAAATAGCACCCCAGTCCACATCAACAGCTGTGAAAGTCATTTTAGATCATCCCATTTCACACAAACTGCCACATCTTTACTCAGATCCGGTTTATGGCAGGAGAGCAACACACAGCACCAAGGAATGACCACGTTGAGTCATATCTTAGTCACATGTAGACACAACCACCATAACATATTCTGTGTGGGGTTGACTCAGAAAAGGGCCCAGAAATTCCAGCTGGTTTAAAGTATGACTGCAAAGGAGTTTAATGACGTAGTGTGGATGCAGCATATAACAAGAATTTTGAAACTGCTGATTTTCGCCTAAATGATCTGAGCCCATGACAACTTAACATCTGTTCCCATATGAACTGTGTATTGAGATCTTCTTTCTCCCCCTTCTCCTTTTACTCTTCAAATTAAAATAATGACATCAATACTAAAACAGTCATTAAGACAATTCAACCAATTTCAAAGGTCATATGAATTGTATTAAGACATCAATATAAAACAATATATCATATTTAAGTGAAACATTTCCTGTACGTCTATGGTAGGACTCTGGACAAAGACAGATTCATACTCTCCAACGGTCCGCATCTGGCAACGGTCTGCATCTGTCCCAATTAACTTTCTGTTATCCTCAGCTTACTTCAGTTGCTGCAAACCGAGTTCAAAGTGCAAAAGTAACTTGCCCTCAATTAACTCAGCAGTGGGGAGAGGAAAGGAGAGGGCAGAATCTTGCTCTTCCCAGTGAACTCAGGCAAAAGCAAACTGCCACAGCCTTTCCTTGTTTGCTTGACCACAGTCTGATATGTTTCAATTTTCATCTGTAAAGTGTGGTGGATAATAAGGGAAGGTGGAAGGAGGAGAGAGAAACTGGGACATTTTAAAAGCAGCTGAAAAAGTGGGATGAGAGAGAATTAATTAGGACTCTCCCTGCCAAATCAGGACAGTGGGAGCATATGACATCATGAACTTGTCCATACCCAATGTGAGATCAACATTTGAAACCATCCTCTTAAGTGCCTCTTCTGAGAGGTGGTTGGAAGGTGCTGACAAGGAAGATGGCTTCCTGGGCTGTGACCACTATCCATGATGAGGCCTATTTAGCTGCAACGTTAACATCATTTTGATGGCAGATTAAGGACCTTTCCATACTACACTGTTATAGTGCTATAGTGCCACTTTCAACATCTGATGGAATCCTGGGGTTTGCAGTTGGAGGGGAAGGCTTTAGAATTCTCAGCCAGAGAGCTCTTTGGCCTCAATACACCAGAATTCCACAGGATGTTGAAAGTGGAATAATAGCACTATAACAGTGTAGGGTGGAAAGACTCTCTACTTCCAGCCAATTGATGGGATAGGACTGGCTGAAAACTGTATAGCCTTAAAATTGCCATTGAATTGCATACCCTATAATTTGTTCTGAGAGGAAAGAGAAGTGGTTTTATGTTAGTCTATATTAGCTATTCCTTTTATTGTTATTTGTTTTTAGCTTTTATGTATTTTAATTACTATGAGAGACAAATGTGGGGGTTTTTAGAAATAGAAATATAAGAAATGTAATACTGTAAATAAACAACAATAGAAGTTCTGAGGCCTTCGATGATTCCACTACGGCAAAGGTGGGAACTGTCTGGCCCTCCAGATGTTACTTGACTTCACTTCCCATCATTCCTAGTCAGCAAAGCCCATGGTAGTGAGGGAAGAGCATGGGAAATGTAACTTTTTCAACAACACCTCTAAGCACTAGTCATGGTAGGTGGAAGATGCTATGAGATATAGTCCAGAATGGAACTTTCCCAAATTCCAGTCAAGGATGATGAGAAATGCAGTCCAATATCATCTGCTGAGCTATACATCCTGCATTCCTACTCTACAAGGGTTCACATCCACACACACACACACACACACACATCATCATCTGCCATCAATAATGAAAAATAGAGAGGGTGAGCTTTCAATAATGTCATTAGTACCCTATTACTTAATCCAGTCCTGCTTAATTTCTTCTGTCATGAATGGAACCTCCAGCAAGAGTTGCCAAGCCTATTTAGAGATCAGTGGGAGATTTGCCATCTCTTTCTGACAGAGCAAAAGGAGGACCTACCCTCCAGTGTCTATTTTGGGTTGTTTTTATTGATTTTTCTAACACTTATTATTTGGATTATGATTCAGTCGCAGTGTGGATAACTCCAGCTGGTGCCTCTTATTTTTAAATTTATAAATGATGTCATAAGATGCATCTATGTTGTGTAATGTGAAGAAGGCACTTAGTAAATCTAGACCAAGTTGGGGAGTGTACTTTGTGGAATGCATATGATCAACCTAGTTGCAAAAGGCAACAAAATGAACATTTAGACACACAGGAATGCTCTCATTGCTCAGGACCAGCTCTGCCATTAGTCGGAGGAAACAACTACTTCAGGTGTCAGGCACTGAGTGCAGCAGTGCTAGCTTTCCAATTGTTCCTCGTGAACTTTTAAGGAAGATTCATATATAGGTCATAAAACATGTCTGTGCTCCCAAATCCACTTCCTACCCCATCCTGCTTTCAGATGTTAGGGAGGATGCCATCCCACAGCCAGGGTTGGATTTCAGCTACCCCCACCCTGTCAGCTTCTGTGCACGGCCCAGGCAGAAGGCACCAGCTTATCCTCTGGCTCAGGCAACCAAATGTCTTTGGCCAGTCCTGTTCAGGTTGTTTGACCCATTATTAATTTTTAAGTGGCATGTGCTTATCAGATGCATGCTGTTTCAGACCCTCCACAGCAGCTCGCTCAAAGATCCATGTAGTTCATCACACCTCATTGTTACCCCAAAGGTGGGAGACCCTGACGTCCTCCAGCAGTGCCAGCGTCTACTTAGAAAGATGGGGAATTATAGGCCAAAAAGAGGGCTGAGAGAGGGTGGTAGCTGTGGGATCTTTTCACCTTTGTATACCAGTACTAATGCAGAGACACCAGTTGGAGGTCAAAATGAATGATTTTATTGGGGGAATTCACAAACACATGCAAACAATCAGTCTCACAAACCACATAAGGCTAGTGAAGGTAAAGGAGAGAAAGGTTGGATAGCGAGAGTTTGGGGTGAAGTGGGAAATAGTTACTGTTCCTGAAGCAGCAGAGGATTGAAATGAAGTGTCTCAGACTGGGGACAGTACAATAACTGAATGTCAGCCTTTTGGATGTTCCTTCTCGCAGCTTCATTTGCTATTGTTCCCTAGGCCTGGGTACCTCAGAGGACCATCTAAAATTCATCAGGTTGAGCTCTCCAATGGATCCTTCTGAACTTATGACCTGGTCAAGCTGAGGTTCTTTGTCCCAGCGGTGAAGCATCCCGTTTTCTCTCCACATAGTTTTCAGCCATAAGTATAAATAATAAAATAAATCTATATTTATTTCATGCAAATTCAACAGTATTTATAGCCAATCATATTGTGTCAGTGTGGTATGGTAACATCATTGCAAGAACATGGGACAAGGAAGAGCAGCCAAAGGAGTGTCTCCTCACATGCAGATTTTCACAAGAAAGGATAATGAAATCAGTGCCATGATTAGAAAGTATCTTTTCGAATCCATTCCTAGTTGCATGATTTAGATCAAAAGAGATAAAATGCAAACATATTCAGTCTCATGCAAATTTATTTCAAGATCCCCTTTAATATACTAGAGTTTCATTTGACATTGTGGTTGCCTGCTATAAGCCTTTGGGTTGAGTGGGATAAATTTCCATAGGAGCCAATGCAATACCCTTTGGGCCTCTTGATGTTGTAATGCAACACTCCCAATACTGGCTGTCAAAGACACAGGAAGAGCTGTTGGAGGGGATCAAGTTTAAAAGGAAATAAGGCTAGAGGGGAAGGTTTGAGGCTACTTCCTGTATGCAGTGGGCTTCATCTAGCTCACTGCCCTTCTGTGCTCGCTTGTGAGTTAAAAAGACAGCAGCCAGTGCTGGTTGGGTGATTCTGAGAATTGTAGTGTAAACAAAGTAACTTTCTCAGCCTCTGCTGGGATGGCACATTTCTGAGATTTTTCCTAGTGGCTAGAAATGCATACTTCATAGAAATGCAAGCCAGACACGCTTTTCACGAAAATCTGTTAGTTCTGGGATGTAAGCCATCACACATTTCAGATAAAAGATTTGGCTTCTCTAACTGCAAAAACATAAGGAATTATCTGGGTCAATGTGCGTGCATGCGTGTGTGTACATACCAGTGCATTTTCTTCATAAGGTCTAGAATACAAATAACAAGAAAACTTGTGGCATCTTAAGGACTAGCAGCTTTTATTTGGCATAGGTTATAGAGGACTTCATCAGAAGTACTTCAGAGAACTTCCCCTGAAAATAATTAATCAAGAGGTCCATTTCTTTTATTAATAGAAACCACAGCAATCTCAAGCCACCCAGTTCTCCTGTCAGTCTTTGGAAGGATATCTTAACTTGAACGCTAGGAAAAGAAATGTATGTATATGCATTTGTTACATGCTTTGTTACAGAATGCTGTCAGACTATACTTTTTGTTTTGTTCTGTTGAAATGTTGTGAAGTTATATTGCTTTTCCTAGCCTAAATAACCTAAAGGCACCAGATCTTGTCTGCTCTTGATATCTCACCCCTCTAACCACACAAGCAAGTGTATAATAATTGCCCAATCCTGGCAGCAGATTGCTTTTACCTCAATGGAGTACTAAATCTGCTCTTACTCTGAACTTTAAAGGAGCTGTACCAGGTGCTGAATCCAACCCCAGCATAGGCTCAGCACCTTGGGTATTCACATTAAAATCCAGAGACCTTGGTTTTAATCTGATGCAGAAGTCAAAAGCCGCCAGCTAGACACCATTCCATAAATCTGATTAAATGAGCTATGATCCTTGAAAGCTTATGGCAAATAAAATGTGTAAGATGCCACCAGACTTTTTTTCCTTGTTGATTCTGATGCAACAGACTAAAACCTTTTAACTCCCCCCAACCCCAAACAGGAAAATGTTACAGTTGATACAAATGATGCCTTGAAAGGGAATGAATTCTTCTGCTTCAGGTATGGGAGAGAGTAATGAATTTTCCATCTTGGTGGTTGTGTGCTTCCTAAATGCAGTCCCTCCCCTCAGCCACTGACAAGGTAAACCAAAATTCATTCAAAACATCATGCATGTACATTCTAGCCTGCTGGGTTTAGATCAGAGACCGACCAAATGACTCACTGGAAAACATGGAAAGAGATAAAAAGAAATACCAAACATGGAAAGAGATAAAAAGAAATACCACACATTTGAAGGCCGTGTTTGCATTAGGCAAGGAGTGAGGGGAATTTTAATTTATTTTATTTTTTGACAACGATTCGGCACATGAGTCAGAGAGGAGGTTTGTGTGGGGGTGGATCGATGTGGGCGGATGCATCTGTGGGTGTCAAGAAGAGTGAGACAGCCGGAGATAGATGGCTGCAATTAAGTAGTTAGTGAAATGACTATAATAGTCGAATGAAAAGGCACCAGTTTCAAATGGAGCACTCCCTTTTAGAAATACACATGCACTACCACCACTCCACATTTTGAAAAAAATCACCAGGCGTTTACTGGGAATACTCTTCTAAGTTGTCAAGAGGCAGAGATTCCACTTGCTTGAAAAACAAATCTGGCTGCTGAGAGATCCACTCAGACTGATCTTCATTTTCTTCCTCTGAATGGTGAATTATTTGGGAATGCTTTTATATATTTTTTCCTTTTTACCACATAAATATATTAGAGGCTTATGTGGGAAGGAAAATAAGACTTTTTTTAAAAAAATGGAGGTGATGTGTGATGGAGCAATATTTTTAAAAAATCATTTTGCTTCTTGCACAATTCAAAGTTTCAAGACCCACTGATTTCAAGAGGAAAGTTAAGCAACCTTTTCCCCTGAAAAGTGTGGGGCTTGAAAGTTGTTTTAGTTGGATCACACCATTGTTTATTCATTTCTCTGTGTCTTCCCTCCAATAGGAGTCATCAAAATAAAATATATAGGTTTTGTTAAAAAGAAGAAATCTAGTAAAACATGCAGAAAATTAACTGTCAAATCAAACAATAAAACCACCAGAAACTCAGTGTTAAGTGCATAGTGTTCATACAAATAAAATTGTTCTTGAAAGAGGGAGAAATGGCAGGCTGTTTAGAATAGAGCTGGGGAAGAGTTAGCGCCTGAAGCAACTGTACCTTTCCTTTTATATAAATTGCTTTGTAGATAAGGAAATTTCACTGCATTATTAATAACTGATTCTCTATAGTGTGAAGGAAAGCAAAGGAAAACCACACTCCATTGAAACCAAAGGCACAGGAAGTGATGTTACTGGATCTCTCAGAGTAACAATTGTCATGGCAGTGCACCCTCCACACAGATAAAAACTGAAACAGGGACACATGTGTCCAGGCAACATCAGAGTGTGGTCCAGAAAGCACACACTATGAGTGACAAAGAACAGACTAACTAGGAAAGGCTCCAGCTTTTACTTTAGCCTACTGGGATGAACAAGATTTTTCCCCCTCCTCTCCTCTCCCCACTCCTGAGTTAAGGGAGTGCAAACTCCTTTAGCAGGTTGAACTCAAGTTGCAGCAACTGAAGGAACCTGAGGACAAAGTGGAAAGGTGGAAGGAGAAGAGAAAAACTGGGACATTTATAGGTTTTGTGTATAATGTACATTCTACATCAATATTTTTCCATAGTTCCCAGAGAATGAGATCCATTTCCTTTTCCATATAAAGCCCATTATGCAGTGGCAAGGATAGGAA